>JANJYP010157994.1:0-14839 GCA_024605115.1 Rastrelliger brachysoma
GTTATGCCCGATAACTCAGCCAGCCGCTATTTACATTATTTCTCCACCAAGCCTCTCTTGCGCACCCTCCCTCTGTCTTCTTCAGGACTTTTACTGTCCTCAGCAGCGACATGCTTTCATGTGGTTAATATCATGCAAAATAACAGCTTCTTATTTTCCTGCTGCTACCCACCCACCCCTCCGCATCCCATCTTTAATGGGGGCTAAGCGCTGTAAGCTGGCTGAGCGCAAGGGCCTCTTATACACACACTACTGTGGTTATCTCTCCTCTCTGTTTATCATTGTTATTATTATTAATGCTCTGCTGTAACTGCAGAGCCCAAGACGAGAGCAGAGGAGAGGAGGGAAGGAGAGAGGGATGAATGGGAGGAAGAAAAAGAGACGGGGTGGCGGAGGGTGAAAGCGCTCCTGTGATGATGCTTGTTAAATAAACTGGTATTTACCACCGTGACAGAGAGATTATTTACAAACACATGCTATTATGCCCCCCTCCACCCCCAACCCCCATCCCCATCCCAGGCTTCCTCATCTTCCTCTACTGCTCTATTTCTGAGTGATCTGTTTGATGCTCCGTGAGGGCCATGCTGGTCGGAGGATTATGACTGGTGACAGTATGATGAAATGCTCTTCTGCCATACTCTATGAGGGAGATAGAGGCCTGCAACATGTTGTTATCTGAAGGGATGTGTAATGCACTGAAGTTAGGGATAATGAGGGAAGTGCTCATCAGAGCCAAAAAGCCACTGTAAAACTGTAATCTCATACATGCACCATTCCTATAAAGCAATTTCTTGATGCAGTCTTCTTGATTTCTTAATAAAAATGTTCACATATCCAGCTGACCAGACATAAACCCCAGTGTAGCCTGATCAGATTTTTAAAGGACAATTTTTTTTTCTTGTAATGACATATATAAAGACATTTCTATAAAATATAAATTAACCAAACTATAAATCAATAAAGATTGGTTAAATGGTTAAATAGGCAGCTTGACACAAAAGTCAGTCAGAGTGAATGACAATGTATACAGTCAAGTTTATCTTTTTGAGGAACGGCAGTATATTGATGCCATGACAAGTGCATTGTTCCCATTTTCAAATTTCACAAAAAATTAACAAGATGGAAAAATACAGTATAACAGAGACAGATTTAGCAAATTAAATCATTATGTATGTGAAGCATGCCACTTAAATGGCCACTTATGTTTTCAGCTCCACCAAAAAGAATAGCCGCAAGCAAATGCATCAGATCTTTGTAGAGTAATCATGATTAATACATGTCATAAAATATCATAGTTCTTTTTCTATGTAATTTTTCCACTGTTTGACATTTGACTGGTGCTCTTTTACAGGACCGCACTTCTGTTGTGGCCATGTCTTTCGAAACTTTAATGGCCTCAACAGCAAACAAAAAAATATATATATCTTGATTAACCAACTCCAGATATTCGCATTGGATGGAAATTGGTATAATTTTGATTTTCTTTTTCCAATATTTTGAAAATTCTGTTAAATTGGCACTCTTTTTAAATTGTATGGAAAACAAATAAAACTCTATAATGGTTTTGGTTATGAAAAGAAAATGTATGTGTAAGTGTGTTTGGGTCATAGGTGCTCCATATTCTACTATTGATGTTGTTCAGCTTTTTGATCTGTTAATGGGATTAATAGAACAGTAAAAGGCTTTTGGAGCCTTGGTGGGAGGCACACTGTAATGGATCATATGATCACTGTTCAGTTACTGAATCTGAAACAAGGTGTTTGAGAACCTCACTGTTAATATGGCCTTGAACTGAGCAAAATGTTTGCTATATTTATTCACCTGTATAAAATTTTCAGTAAACAGTTTGGTTTCTCTAACCACCATATCAGTCTACTTCATGACTTAAAAGATTTAAAGGAGAAAATCCTGCTGACTGTGTATTTCTATCCTGTTGTGACAATAACCAGGAAAACAGTCAAATTATAGCCTTGACATTATAAAGTGATCTAGCAGTAATGTGCACATTTTGCAACAATTTTACCCCTGTGTTTTTCTATCATAGCCCTCTACATCAACAATCCCTCCACGGGGCCAGCACTGTGGCCTCAGTGAAATGAATGATGTGGATATGTTTTTTCATATCGTACTGTTGTCTGAAAACAGCCTTAGCCAGCCAGCAGAAATAGAAAATAATTCAGAAAACAGTTCTATTGTTGTGTGGTTGTCTGACAAAACCGAACACAAGGACATGTCAATGGCAACACCTGTGCCATGTCATATGCTATATCAAAACACAAAGTAATTGATGAGGGAGCCACAGACGACAGCTGATCTATACACTGCGGGAGAGCATAAGCTAGATGTATGAAAAAGGGGTGTTTATAAAGTCACCACATAACATCTAGCTGTTGCAACTATTAAGTTAAAAACATTACATACAACAGAATGTATGACCTTGTTTTGACTTTATTACTGTGGTTAATAATTTACCTGTCTTTCTCTGCACTTTCTTTTATAGTTCAGCAGCTTGACAAGAAGCAGCTTAAAAATGCCTTTCCCTGCCTCTGTGATCATCTGACCCTTGTCTTGCATGTCATAATGATACCTCAAGCTTCCTGGGAAAGACAAGAGATGGGCGTAAGCCATCAGACCTTACTTAATATTCATCACCCCCTTCACTCTCCCCAACCCGTCCATTCAGGAGACAGAAAGAGGCTCCATTGAGATGTTTGAAAACTCCACCCATTACAAGATGCTCATTCCTTCCAACTGCTCTGATGGTCTTCTTTACAGGGTCCTTTAGGGAAGGTGTGTGTGTGTGTGTGTGTGTGTGTGTGTGTGTGTGTGTGTGTGTGTGTGTGTGTGTGTGTGTGTGTGTGTGTGTGTGTGTGTGTGTNCTCAAGGGCCTTTTCTTGACACTGGAGGGGATGAAATGAAGAGAATGAAAGAGAGTGGAAGGGAGTGAAGGGAGGGGGTAAGGGGCAGCATGAAAAAACTGGGTGATTGGATGATGCTGACAGTTTTATGTGACCTCCTGGGTCTGTGTAGCACACACACACACACACACACACACACACACACACACACACACACACACACACACACACACACACACANACATTCACACATACACAAATATTATTACTATGACACACTAAAAAGCCTCAGATAGAATCCAAAGTACTTGCTGCTCGAAAAAGGAAAACTACCACTCCCTCCCCCCGAAAAAAAAAAAGAAAAGAAAAGAAGCACTAAAAAATGTGTGTGTTTGTATGTGTGTAAGCAATATGAATCCTGTGCTTGCAGCGCTATTCATATGGCCAGTGGCTTGTAACCTACACCTTATATGTAACCTGACCTTCAAGAGGTAAAGTGAAAGAGGAGAAGTCTGATCTAAAAATCACTACACCCAGACTTTTGTCAGAGAAGCACACACACATACGCACACACACACGCACACACAATGGCTCATTATCTTATGCGTGTGTCACCGTGGTTTTATGAGCTTCATAGAGGTCGTATTCAGAGAACTGAAAAGGAAAGCCTGAAGCAGACTGGTGTACAGTTCTTTACACTTCTTTATGCTCCCCTCCCCTTCTTGCCGCCCTCCCCTGCTGAGTCCATTAAAGACCTGCAAGTTTATCAGACCTAAAGTAGCTTTAGCATACACAGCTTTTGCCTGTACCACACTCTATTCTCCCTATCTCTACCACTCACTGTGCATAAACCTCACTAATACTATCTCTGCCATTCACAGCGGATGGGCCCCGCTAACGATGCTAATTAGCAAGCGAACACAATGCACGCTTCATCTCCCCTCCCACCTGTCAGAAGTACATGCAGCACAGCCTCAAAAACCAGAGAAAATAACTTCCCTCTCTTCTCTCCTCCTCCACCTCCTCCTTAACACCCTCACTCTTTTGCGTTAGCACCGTTTTATGTTTTGTTTGGTTTTGCTGTGAAAACTCCAGGAGAAACTTTCCTACCTGTGAATGTGTGTGTGTGTGTGTGTGTGTGTGTGTGTGTGTGTGTGTGTGTGTGTGTGTGTGTGTGTGTGTGTGTGTGTGNCTCCCTTCAGCGCCTTTTTGTTTGATAAGAAAATGGGGAGGGGAGTAGGAGGTAGGGAGAAACAGTAGAGACCAAACAAAACAGGGACATGACAGACACAAGGAAAGGGGGAAGAGAGAATATGAAAAGATCCCCTACTGTTTACAGTTGTAACCTCTGTTCTTCACCTAACAGAAAGATTTGCTGTAAAGGAAAGAGCAAGAAACACCGCACCGAAGTGAGAATCTGCTGGCCACCTAAACCCCTCGCCACATCCTGTAACCATCTTCATCCCTTGGTCCACACCTTGAGGGCATTCCTCAGTTCATCCCACAGATGAAAAGAGTGAATGTAGCCTTTCTGATGCTAAATAGAGTGGTGTGTTTCTGCTCCCCAGAGGATGCAGAATCTGTTTCATCAATTCAACCAGCTGCCCACACACACAAGTGCTTTTTGAGTGTATGTGCGTGGGCTACTGTGTGTGTGTGTGTGTGTGTGTGTGTGTGTGTGTGTGTGTGTGTGTGTGTGTGTGTGTGTGTGTGTGTGTGTGTGTGTGTGTGTGAGCAGAATGTATTGTGTAAGTGGTAGTTAGAATGCGACAGCAAAAGCTGCTCTCTAAAATGGTACTCATATTCTGAAGGGCCTACAGGGTTTTAGTGGCGTTTGCTAACGAGGCATTCATACTGATCCATTACAGAGTACCACACACAAACACATACACATACACACACACACACACACACACACACACACACACACACACACACACACACACANTCCCTAAATGATGTCCTTACAGCACAACTAACAGAAAAACTTAATCTAATGTGATAAATTCAAGCATTGCCATATATTATCAAAGCTATCATGCTACAGCATTTTGAAGAAATTCGACACACTTAGACACAGTTCATCATTAGTTATTGATGCAGGTGAATCTCGAGGTAAATTTATAAATAGTTAAATAAAAAGTGACAACAGAGCATCTTACCTTTAAAGGGGTACTCCGGCCATGTTTGACCACTACATAATTTTCCTGAGGGTCAACCAGAGTTGGGGGAAACAAAAAAAGGCAATTAAAAATGATCCAACCAAACCGGATTTCTCCCGTGGCTACCTGACACTTCGGGATAGCTATAGCATTAACCTATGGGGGCAAATGTTTTAACCACAATGGGCCTTTAAAAACACTCAGAAAACCATTCCAAGACCTATGGTACATGAGTCGAGTCCTTATGAGACACCACCGTGCAACTCATAGTGTAGCCAAACAGTATAAATGTTCTGTTTTAGTATGGAGTCACCCACCTCAGATAATTCTGTTTACATCCGGAAAGCCATTACTAGTCCATTGTCGAGTGTCTGCTTGCTCAGCCACTATAACTCCAACCCAATGTGGTTAAAATGTTTATCCCCATAGGTTAGCAATATAGCTATCCCAAAGTGATGGGTAGTCATGGGAGATTTTTGCTTCCCCCAACAATGGATGACAGTCAGGAAAATGGTTGGAGTTCTCCTTTAAGAGAGCTCATAAGTTGAAGAGCTATTAAAAGAATGAAGGAGAACCTTTATTTATTCTGTATCTAAAGATACAGATTAGTTTAGACTGACAGAGATGTTTCTCATTCAGTGAATTACAGCTATTTTGCTCTTATATTTCATAGCTTCAGTTACTTTCAGTCACCCTGAAACATTTCATTTGTTTCTCCCATCATTTTTGTGGTTTTGTGTTTCTGTTGTCAGAAAATGGAGCCTATATAATTTCATTGCGACTCATAAATAACCTGTTGATCAGCAATCCAGCTGGATACTCTCAATAATGATACTTAATTTATAGTCAAAACATTTGATAAAATGAATAAAGATGTGGATTAATGACAGGACCTGTGCTGTGAAATGAGATATACATTTACAATAATTGAGAGCAGATCATGTTGGAAGTGACAAATGATTATCACTTGATTATCACTTATATGGAGGTATAACAAGTTACCAAATCCAAATCTATTCCATTTAGTTCTTTCTGTGGAGAAACCAACTCATAAAGTAGTCCTGTGCACAGATTGTCCCTATTTATGCTCCGTTATGGCTGTGTGTGTGTGTGTNTTTGTGTCTCTTATCTTTATGTCTCTCTCTATCCCTTTTACATTGATTTCTCCACACAACAGATTGAAGGCTCTAAAAGATGACAAAGATGGAGTGATGAATGGCTTCTGTCCTCAAGAGGGATGCTTGTTTTTTGTCTCTCTTTGATGAGGTCACAGACAAGACACAGGGTCACAGGTCATGGAGCCATATAGATTGACATCAAAAAACACAAAAAAATCACTTTACTCTGTTCAATAGGTCTTCAGCTGCAATTACCCATAAATTGTTGCCACTACCCATCTCAACCTTAACATAAACTATAATTTACTCACATATGTGCTTGAACACACTTATATACAGGCATATTGAAGTAGACACAAACAATACATAGTATTGGCACACGCACACACATACAGAAGCAGCAACAAGGAAAATCACTGGCATTGACCCTTGTTCAACAGCACAATGTACTGTCTGACAACGTATAATGTTGTACACTGTATGTATCTTAGAAATCCCCACATATTAATGTGTGTGTGCATGTGTTTGTGTGCATGCAGCTAAGGGTCACTAAGGTCATTAAGTAAAGGGCTGGGGAGTGCTTATGGAGTACACAACCAAATTCCAGCAAAACAAAGTGCCATCTGTACATTCTACAACATAAATGTCAGATCTATGTTCCTCCCTCTTTCCCTTGATTGCTCTCTTCTTTTACAGTAAGAAATGTTTCTTGGCTTATTGTTGTTCCAAAAACTTTTTCTCCTGATCAACTTTCACTGGAGAGATTTAACCTTCCACTTCAGTTCTCGGTCTGTGTACCTGCCTATAGCAGGGTATTTATGAGCTCTATCTCTTGTGTGTGTGTGTGCGCGCGCATGTGTGTGTGATCAGAGGCCCGGGGTGCATATAAACAGCTATCAGTGAGGTTTGGTTTTGATGTGCTCATGTTCCATTGACACTATAGAGGTGGATTGAGTTTGCAGGTTACAGGCTATCAGAGGCTCACAGAGACAAAATACACACACACACACACACACACACACACACACACACAAACACACACACACATATATACACACACGTGTTTGGGTGCATGTGTGTGTGGCCTGCCGGGCTGTGGAATGCAGAGGTCAAGAGCAGCTGACCTCCCCTGAGGAGTGAGTCTGGTGAGAAGGGGAAGGGGGAGGAGAGAGGTGAGATCCTTTGACACAAACATAAACAAATAAGCATTAGGAGAGTTTTGTTACAACCTGAATCTTATTTTTGCCGTTAAGACCATCATTACTCTTGGTTATGACAACATTTTACTGACAGGCTTATTATTGATCCACTTATTTTCACTTTCTTTTCAACAATGTATTACCCAAACTATTCATTGCGTTTGTGTATTGAGTGCATTTTGCAGAATTTATTCCTGATTCATCTGTGACCTACGGTACATTAAAAAGATGGTACATAGCAGCATTGTGATGATCATCTTTGTTCATCAAGGACAAGGCTGACAATTTTTGTTCTTATTGTTAATAAATGCAAAGCCAAACCAACAAATAATCAATCCTATTTATAAGTATTGTGTGTGTATCCAATATAATGTTTCTGTACTTGTTTGTTGAGAAATGTACAATATTGTGCAACATCTGTAATATGTAGCACCCAGTGCAAGGATGTGGCTCACAGAAGTGATTTTAAATCAACAACACACAGGAATACAATATATCAGACTTTGTATACTAACACAATACTTGTAAGAAGGATGAGTTCATGTTGGTTTGTCTGTGGAAAATACTTTCTAGAAAAAAAAAGTCAAAAAAAAAAATAGTCAGACAGGAACAGAAAATTGTTTAACATATTTGTCTGGCTTGTTCCTTGCTGTAATGAACTCATTTGTAAAGGCTGTCACTGCATTTTCGCATTATAATAAAGTTATAATAACTATAGGTGTGATGGCCAGTCTACCAAAATAATACCAAAAAAATCTCTCTAAACACAGTTTCCACAGATAATGTCTGCCATGTAGCCACAAACACACTCACACATGTGCATTCACACCTGCTGTCCCCTTCCTCTCATCTATAATTGAACCGCTTTTATTCTCTTGGCCCTACATTTTTTCGGCCCCCTCTGCTCCCATACACTTTTGTCTTTCAGACTAAACAAATGTAACTTGGCTGGGAAACAGCTCTAGATCCAGATGCTGCCTCTCTCTCACTCCCTCATCCTTCACTACCCGTCCTGCACACCCTTCTGCCTCCCTCCTTTTGCTGACCTTTGCCCTAACGCCCTCCCACCCTCTCTGTCTCTGGCAGACTAGGAGAGTAGCAGCACCTCTCCCCTCTCTCATTCAACAGCACTCATTCATCCCCCCATGGAAGTTGAGAGTTGCTCTTCTTCTCTGTTCAATACACTCTTCTCTTTAAGGGGCCGGTCATTGCTTAACCACTGCACAATTTTGATAACTCTGTTGTCACTCTGCTTTTACAAAACCTCTGTGAAAGAAAGCAGGACAATGAATTAGGGAGTAACTTAAGTTAAGAGGGACCCTGCCAGGCTGGCACACCTCTCCCATCCTTCTGCCTTTAATCACCTCAATAAAATGCTTTACGTCACTTGAGAATGCAAAGAAGCCATTGTACGTTTTTAAAATATCTTCAGGAGGCAGAAACTGATGAAAACAACTCACACAAATATGACCTCAGTAATTCTCAATCACATATCAACAAATAATGCTAGACAGACATTCTAGCATGAAAAGGCCACACATAAATACCGCATGCACACATGCAGGATTAGTGATGACAGGGCCCACCATGAGGGTAGATGTGAGGGATCTAACTTTCTTTTCGGACCGAGAACTGTGGCTTTTCGAACAGGAGTGGGGCCACCACAGGACAGTCAGAGTGAGAGAGAGAGAGAGAGAGAGAGAGAGAGAGTGTGAGAGAGAGAGAGAGAGANCCCTGGAGCCTATCCCAGCTTTACAACTCCATTAACTGCTCTAGTGCAGATTTTAGCCCGCTTCGGCCCAGATTTGTTCTGAAATAAATCAGGAATGGAGGAAAAGAAAGTCCAAAATGTGGGTCCCTGAGCACCTTTGGTATAATTCCTTCCACTGGCCAAGGGGTGGGAATATTAGTACGACTGCATCCACAGCCCATGCAGGACCACTCCAAGACCCAGGACTGCCCAACTGACCTTCTTCATTTAAGACCTTAACTTCTTCCTCATTTCAGCTTGTGTGTATAGTTTCTATGCTTTCTGTGTGTGTGTGTGTGTGTGTGTGTGTAGGTGTCTCCAGTGATTCCCTGAACCCCACAGCCAGTCTCATTTCAACGCTTTTCTAAACATCACCTCTCAAAGCTCATTCCCGAATAAAAGACAACATGGAAAGAAAAACAGGACAGCAGCAGAAAAAGGAGGAAATGTTATTTAAAAGGTACCAGACCGCAGCATTTTCCACTGATATTATATACTCCCTGCCCAATCCAAAATATATACGGGCCGCAGGCCAAGAATGTAAAAATAAAACACATAGACTCAACATCTGGAGCAAACTGAACAAAACCCTCATTTAATCTGCCCTGAATACTGCATTCTACCATTCTACCTCTGGCCTGTCTCACTCACTGACACACACATTTGCTCAAATTCAAGCATATTCACACACATTCTTTGTCATATAAGCACATGTACTGTATACAGGGCTGTATACTACAAACACATGCATGAATATGGAGTTTAAACTAGATCTACTCCATGTCTGCAGAGTTATATTAGCACAACTGTGTCTCAGGAGGTAGAGTGGATCGTCCACTAATCTTCTGATTAGTTGTTTGAACCCCAGCTCCTCTAGTCTACATGTTGAAGTGTCCTTGGGCAAGAAACGGAATCTGAAATTGTTCCTGGAGGCTATGCCATCAGTACATGTACATGAGCAATAGAGCCCCTGATGAGCAGGCACCTTGTTTGGCAGCCTCTGCCATCTGTGTATGAATGTGTGTATGCAAAAAGGTGAATATTGGCATGTATTATAAAGTGCTTTTAGTGACTGGAAGACTAAAAAGATGCAATATAAATTCAGTCAGTTTTACCATTTACCATTATTGATGATAAGACCTAAGGTATTTACAATAGCAATATAGGGCGAGAGAAAAATGTTATTGCACTTGGCTGAGGTGAAACACTAATAGGCCTAAATCCACAAGGAGAAAATGTAATAAGGGACAACAGAAACTGATTCATCAGTAGCATCAGTGTATTGGTGCCAATCAGCTTGCTGTGATCTAACAGACAGCTTAAAAAATACTGGCAGAGCAAGTAGATTAATTCAAGAATATAACATAAATGCTACATTAGGTTTAAAAAAAGCAAGAATGAAATGCCCTGATGTACCAGAGGGACAGAAGAGCTTCTGGGTCTCTTTTAAGTATATGCCCTTGTTATACCCTCTTGAGAGTATTCAAATAGCACTAGTTGATAGACTTTTTGGAAACTCACTCAAAATTTGTACATTTGGTTGGGAACATACCTATAAAGGAGAGAGGCCAGAGAGAAAAGGAGAAACAGAGTGGATGTGTGCACAATGGTGCTTATTTTTCTTTACTTGAAAGTATCAAATGTCCTCACAGAGATATTTTTCCACTCCTTATTAATGTAGGGTTAGAGTGTTGGTTTAGTGTTAAGATAAAGATTAGTTTAGGTTTGGTTTATGGGGTAAATGCAATCAGCAAAGGCATTCTTAAGTGTGTCTATACATGTATGTGTGTGGGTCATCTTTTTCTCCTACTGTTGGCCAGGCTGGCAATAGCTGTCTGAGCTGAAGAGCAGGCTAAGAGCTGTGTAAGTTGTGGGTTTGATTCCCACCCAGGCCAGGTGAAGAGTGCCAGGCACAGCAAACCGCTGGGTACTACACTTCTGCCAAGACTGTGGACCACTCTCATAAAAATGCATTAACCTCTTCAACTCCACACATCTTTCACAGGGTTCATCATTACAAATGCATGTTGTGCAGCCAAGCTTTCTGTAAAACTATTGAAGCTCATTATAAATTCTAGTCAAGATACAGAAGTTTCACAGATACAGAGACACTGTCGGGAGTATGAAATGATGCAACAGGAAGCGAAAAGTTTTTCATGCAGCTTTGAGTGATATAATTTCAATGAAGCATATAACATATGCTTAAACAGAGTTCAAGCACAACATACTGTTTGATGTGTTTACAGTAAATATATATATATATATATATATATATATATATGGTCAAATGAGCAGAGGTCTGTGCAGTCGCACTTTTTTGATCTATCTTTGATCTATCTTTCAATCAGACATTGTACAACCTTTCTAGATCACAATAGAAGTAGGAGAGAAAAATTACCAAATAAATCTATTATGAAGGCATCTGTAAAGTGATATATTGGTACATTGCAACTCGATACAACATAGTTATATTGTAAGCACAATGAACAAAATACAATCTTTATCTATATTAATGAAACAAACATCTCTCATATAACATATTATTGCTAATTCCTTAGAATGGCATCGCAATGCAGCTGTAGTGAAATATTTCCATATTTCCACTCTCCTTCAGGTAATAATTAATGAATGAAACCTGTGAACCTTGAACTACACTTTGATTATATACCTGGAGGTGTTATGCCTTAGTTCCTTATCCATTTATTAACATACACAGCAATCATTGTCTCCTTTTTTGCCCCTTACAGAGGACAATATGCAGTATACAATAGAATGATGAGCAGCAAAGGCAAAAGGCAAAATATTCCTTTCTTAAACTGCACAAATGCACGTACACACATTAAGATACACAGAGAGAAAGAGCAAGCCTGCTCACAAAGATAGGAACTGTCAAGTTTGGTCTGGTTTACGCTTATAATGAGCTGTGTGTGTATGTGCATGAGTGAGGGTATGTGTGTCTGTGCGTGTGTGTGTGTGTGTGTGTGTGTGTGTGTGTGTGTGTGTGTGTGTGTGTGTGTGTGTGTGTGTGTGTGTGTTTTGTCTCTGTGAGCCTCTGATAACCTATAACCTGCAAACTCAATCCACCTCTGTAGTGACAATGGAACATGAGCACATCAAAACCAAACCTCACTGACAGCTGTTTATATGCACCCTGGGCCTCTGATCAAGCCCACACACACACACACACACACACACACACACACACACACACACACACACACACACACACACACACACACACACACACACACNAGAGAATATCAATAATCCTAACCAGCAGCCACACCAAGAACTAAAAGATGACATGTTGTGTCTATTGCTTACACAGAACCGCTGCATTTACAAGGTGATGCTTGGTGACACACATCAAATTACAGCCTTCAGTTTTAAAAGAAGCACTGACATCTTGTAGATGTGCCTTCTGACTGTTTAACACTTGCCACTATAGCATCAGTTGTCAGGAAAAAAACTCACCATCAATAACAAGAATGAAAATGAAACTCCAACTATCAGATTAGTTCTTAAGTGGCACGTCTGAATGACTTCAAAAAATGTGTGGCATTCTTCAATTTTCTCATACATCTCTTTTTTCATACTAAGAATTTTCTCAGGTATGAATGAAGCTCCAGACATGTTATACAGATAATATATTTTCCTTCTCATGGGATAAAGCTCTTATTTACTCTGCACACTCTTGTGTAGTTATTGTGACCCAAGTCAGAACATTCATTCAAGCGAGCCTCACTGAAAAAAGTAAGAAAAGTTTAGGAAAAGAATACAAAATGCTTTCAAATCATTTCATACAATTATGAATGAATGATATGATTATGCCAAATCTCTCAATCTAGTATTTCCTTTAACCACTGTGAATTTACTAAGACTTACTGTAAATGTAACTGTCCATAAAAACACAAGATCTACAGATTGTGTCACAATTTAATGCCACATTGCCACAAATATGTGAATAGGCATGCACTGCAAAACTGTAAACAGTTTGCATTTCAGTAGAATGTCAGACTGTGGGCTTTGGTTTTGACTTTGAGAATACTTTTTTGTTACATTGTGACCACAGTTTACCAAACCTGAAAAAAATCAAACTACTGACTTTCATTTTTCCATTCAGTGGCCTTGAGGGGCTTCGTGGTAAATGTTTCTATGAGCACAATTTTAGTTACACCACTTTTTTCCTTCTGTAAGTGGACATCATGTACTGTATCACTATATCAATTCCTTTGTAATTTAACACGTTTCCACAGCATTTTTTATGAAAGCACCTCCAAGCGATTAAGCAACAATGCCAGAGAGAAGAGGACATCTTCAAGGAGACTTGAGCAAATCTGTCCTATTTAGGTTTCCTTTTTATGATAGCATCTATTTCCCTTTAACCATAACAACAAATTGAACGAAAAAAAATCAATGAGAGAAGCAACTGAAATACAATACATAACTGCATTATTAGCAAGCAATCTCCCATGGGTTACAGCTAACTATAACTAACAATCTGCTTGGCCTTCACCTGTTTTAAAACACTGCCTGTCTGTCGGTTTTACACCCTATTGCTTTATCTTCCTCTCTTCCTACATGTTTATTTTTAAGTTGAATCCTCATCATCTCTTTCTGTGTCTCTCTTTCCTTCACTTGGTCTCTCTCTCTTTGGTGTTCACCCCTCCTCCTCCTCCAGCTTCAGTTAATTCATGAACAGCATCATGATTGAATATTAATAATTCACATCAGCTCTCCCTGATGACTCATTACAACCCTTCAAATGGAGAAGGAGGGAGAAGGAGACAGGCATACACACAAGACACTATGAAAGCACACATACACAAGCACAAGCACACATTTGTGAAGGTATTATACAAACAAAAGTTTTCTTTTCTTTTTCTAACTTCCATTTAAAAGTTTGATATTGAGCCCCAGACACAAACATGAACACACACATAAATTCACACATAATAATTGCTTATTTGAACTAACTCAGGTTGGGGTGTTAGTGTGAGGGCCGTGGCACAGTGAAATGGAGAGAAATTATAAATGGAGCAGAATTCTTAAAGACCTTTGAAGGAATATTTTGACAGTTTAACAAAAAGAGGAAGAGGAGAACATAAAATCTAACCTTCCCCTCTGGAGCAAGAACCAAAAAATAAAAACTGACTTTATTGTATCAGTGAGTGCAGGTTTGTATGTGTAAAATGTAATGTGTGAGTGTCAAGGTAAACTTGGTGTGCATTGGTCACTGGATTATAACCCTTTTATTAAGTCAGTTACTAAACATGCGAGGGCAACATTCACATTAAATCAAACAACCTCTAACACCTTGCAAAACTGTCATGACAGTGACAGATTGTAGAATAAAAAAAATATAGATCTTGTTGGGGAACTTATTTTCTAAGCATTTTTATCTTCTCCTTGAGTGGTGGTTGTGCATGTGTGCCTGTTCACACTGACACCTAACAGTAAGAAAAAAGTCCCTTTATTTTCCTTCAATAAAAGACATTATTTTACAAGATTATGGCCCCTAAAAGGAAAAGCTGTACAGGGCAGGCCATAGTTTTTTGTTACATATGAGCATACCCACTTGGCCCTCTTACAACTAAGCTTTTGAAAGAGATAATGAATGCCTTTGCACCTCATCTGCCCACAATTATAAACAGTGAATGCATGCCTGACCTCTTTAAGACAATGTATTTGGTAGCTTCTGAGAGCACCCACATACAAAACGTTTGATCAATTTTTAAATTGTCATTTATTT
>JANJYP010158160.1:0-16563 GCA_024605115.1 Rastrelliger brachysoma
CCACCTTCCTCTTTAGCTAACGTCAGCTTTTGTTTCATTTACCACCTCCACACATCCGCGACTAACATACTACCACAAACACCCGGACACGAAACTAATTAATTTAAATGAATAGAATAGCTGATATCATAATTGCTGTCTTTCAGATTTGAATGAAAACTTCATGCTAACCTTTTTATTGGCAATGATCTCTTGGCGTCATCGCTCATTAACCTCGTCTCGTCTCTTACGTTCAGATTACACACATGTTTAAACAAACCATGACGTTATCAATCGTTACTGCAGCGAGTTACAATGACTATATGGCAGCAAGGCGTCCTCAACTTGAATAAATGGTTTTATTTATATAAGGTAGCTTTATTTGCACGTCTCATAATAATGATTACTACATTGCGTTTTTGTAGCACTTTTCAAAAGTGATACACACAAATGCAAACTTTTATTCATACACACGCCTAATACATAGACAAGGAAGGAAGTTCGAATTGATTTATAAAATGTATTAAAATATAAAATCATCCCACTTATCTTTATGTGTACCCCATAACCGAAACTGTAATTCTGAGGCAGTTTCTGTTAATATATTTAAAGTTAAAAAATGTCTGGCTCGCAGTTTTTATTTAATTTCACACAAACACTCAATTTAAACGCTTTATTAAGATCAAATAGATGTGTTTTATTGATTTTTAAAATTTTTCTGTACAACAATTTCTTGTTATTTATTGGCACATAAACTGAAAACTGTATTGACTGATTTATGAACCTAGACAATCCATCTAATTAAAAACATAAAATACAGAAGGTAGATAATCTTCTTATAACTTTTCCTGTGCCAAAGGTGAAATCTTCCAAATGTTTTGTTACTTAATCAGTGGTGTAAAACCAAAATATATTCACTTAACACATGCATGACAAAAAAAGCAGTAAGTCTTCACCTGCCACTGGAAAATATTTGGCATTTTTGCCAGAAATATCTGTCAAAATGACAACATGTCAACCATCACACAATCATTTCACCTCTTGGGTACTGCCAAACAATTGAAAGATACTTAAAAAACAAAAAAGAAAAGCACTGAGGCAATAAGAGATAGGTTAAGAGTGTTCATTTGGAGAGAGTTTTGGTTCACTGCGGGATTTATTAAGAAAAAGCAGTAATTATAACTTCCTTGACACTGATTTCCATTTAGTGGGCTCTTGTTTTGTGTAGCTTGCTGAAGCCATCTATGTGGAAGTCATTAACAGTTCTCTGTTAGTCTCTGTGAATAATTACTATCATAAATAATTCTGAGTATGTAATTTTGATGAATTACTTGCAGCTGCTGATGCATGACAGTCTGTTTATCTGAGAGACAGTGAAGAGAAAGCTTCACTTGCTTCAAGCCCCAAATCTCCACTCTGAAGTTTTAATTGAACTGTACAAACCATCTCTGTTGCTTTGTTGTGGTGTGAACAAACACATTAATATAATGGACTGCAGCGATGGATATTAAGTGATGTTTTGTAAGGTACGTGTGCATTTAAAGACTCTGAAAGCTCAATTTTAGTCAGTGAGCTTCTGAGTGATGATATCCTGCAACAAGCATCAACAACAATTTCCTTTTTTGCTTTAGAATGATAATCACAATCATTTTCATCCCCTGTTAAGGTACCATGCCAAGCATGTCCTGGGATTAGCTGCTCAAATGTGAGAATTTGATGCACTTCTTTGTTGCACGAGTGTACACTGAATATCTGCTTTGCTTGATGGTTTGACAAAATAAGACATTTGAAGACATCGCCTTAGATTCTGGAAGTCGAATCTCCATTTTCTTACCTTTTTATTGGCAAAGCAATCAATCGACTAATCAAGTAACGTTTCTTGGTCATGTGCTTCAGTATGCTAATAACTGCTCCAGGAACCATTTACATCTGAATATCAGCATTTTAATGATCTGCTCTTTTTGTTTGTATGCCTGTGTCTTTGTGTTTCTTCATTGTATCAGCTCTTAGGAGCTCATCACCACCAGTAAAACTGTATAAGCACCGGGTTGACGGGACCGAAGGAAGTGGCGCGTCATACGCAGAGCTGCCTGCTGACATCGCCATGAGTTACAAACCTATAGCTCCTGCGCCATCTGGCTCCAACCACACCCCTCCAGGTACCACCAAGCCTTAATACTGTTCATTCAATTACTGATTACTTAGCATTTCTTCTTTATGCAGCATTTTTTTCTCTGCATTGGGAACAATTGGAAAAGATGGTGGTGCTCAGAAAAACCATTAACATTTGGCGTTACTAAGATCAAATTAATTTTTAGCAGCTGCCATAGTAGAAATGTCTGTGTTATTAGTGTGACGTTACACATTTTCTCTTCTTCTCTCCAGGCTCTTCTGTGCCCTCTCCATCTCTACCATCGTCATCCAACTTCAGGCCAGCTTTCAGTGACTTTGGCCCTCCTTCAATGGGCTTCGTTCAGGTATGCTTACAGCACAGTCATCTGTACTGTTGAGTTGTTGATCCATTTATGCACAATCACACCATAACCAGTAATAGTAATGTTTTTCCTGTTGGGTACTGTATTTGATATCATGGATTCTTTCACCACTTAGGATAAATGTAATTACTTGTTACTGTGTGTTACCTACAAAGGAAATTAATGAAATGTCTCTCACAGAATCACATATTTGTTGCCTTATTTATGAGTGTAGCGACTAACAAAACCTAAAGCAGCTGCCGAGAGGCTGAATGCAGGGTGCTGCAATTGTCCGACGCACTGTATAAAAAAAAAATATCCACTGAGATCAAAAAATCCTTTTTAAAAATTTATTAAAGAAATAGAATAACTTGTGATAAAGTGCACAAATGAGGAAAAGCAAAAATCAGCGATATTAAACCAAAAACAGCTTTCAAAGAAAAAACAGCAGTCAACAAAAAATACGGCCTCCCATACATTCACCCCCGATGTCTTTGTGCTCCTCCCGCCACAATGCACCGCTCATATCCCCGTGACCCACCTATTATAATAAACAATAAAAAATAAACAACAAAAATAACAAAATCCCACAACCAAAAAAATCATGGCTCCTACAATGAGGAACATAGCACTGATAATTCACCTTCACCCAAACACACACCAGGCTATTATTGAACCTGCTTTCTTTTATATGTTTGATTGCACAAAGATTTTTTTCTTCACTTGCTGAGTGCAAATTTAACTACTTTTTTAAGTTAACAAGAAGACAAAACACATGTTAAGTCAGATTCTCTCTTGTATTAAAACAAAGAACCATTGAATAAATACTATTTATAATATTTATCAATAATATATTTATATGAACAACACAACATAACAGAGACTGTGCTTCATTAAATCCAACTCTGAAAACAAGTATCAATCTACAGACAAACATGCTTTTCTGTACCTTTTCCCCCATATCTTGGCTGTATTCATAAAGTACTTAATTATTAAATATTGACTGTTCTGCAAAGCTCTTACTGTGAGGCAGCTGCAGTCATGTGACCCACACAGGCATGTTGAGATATCCAAGGGAAAGCTGACTTGATTGAAGTGTGTGTAAATCTTAAGTACTTTAAAACAATAAAGAGGAATGTGCTGTGCTTCCTCATAGGCCTGGAAGCATAGACATGTAGAGAGAATTAGATTGGAATAGTGCACTTTCCATTAGACAAATACATTTGGAATTAATAACTTTTAACTTGAAAATAAAGATATTAAGCCCTGTATTTTTCTTAACGTTTACATTACATTACATTGTTGTTCTGTGGTGTGAATGTTCAGCTGTCACAAGTCTTGATGGATCTTTTTTTGTCCCCTAAACATGACGTGTGAAAATACACAACCAGCCTGTCAAAGTGTCCCAAGGGTCCACCTACAGTGAACTGCTGTCTGTCATCGAGGAGATGAGCCGTGAGATCCGGCCTACATACGCTGGAAGCAAGAGCGCCATGGAGAGGCTAAAGAGAGGCATGTTACCTGTTATCTTTTTTCATTGAGTGATGGTATGTATTGTGGGTAGTAGATTCAAGTGCTGAGAGGGGGAAGAATTAGTTTGCCTTGTACTTTGTGTGTCAGTCATGGAAATGAAGGACTCCAGAGAGCGTTGACAAAGGCCATTGGTGGCAGGTCCAACACTGTATTTTCTTTTCTTTTAGGTGATTTAAATGCAAATCATTTAAAGAATGACTGCATACTGTTAGAGCAAATGTCCCTGACATACCATAATCAGCATTCCTCACCATAATTAGCAGTCAGTATTTTTAGACTACTGAAATAAATGCTGATGGATAATGAAGATACAGTATATAGACATATTAGACAGACGTGATTGAAATAGAATCACATGCATTATAAATACTGATTATGCAGTGTTAATTTATCAGCAACAGACTGAACATCATTCACCTTGCAGTTTTCGTAGTTCAGCAGTAAATCACTTGTCTTGCATACATTTGATTTTTACTGTCAGACTGAAGATTTGAGAAATAGCAAATGATTTTTATCTTATTATTTCATGTCAAGGTATTGCTTTAATTAATACCTTCTTGCTGCTTGTGTTTGTCTTTTCTAGGTATAATCCATGCCCGTGCACTGGTCAGGGAGTGTCTTGCAGAGACGGAGAGAAGCGCCCGCACATAACCTTTTGGAAGATCCCTCCACCCCTCATTCTTTCCCCAGTAGAAGCCTCTCTGCTCATCATGATTCCCATTGTCCATTTTAAATCCATTTCTTATCCTTTACACTTCCCTCGCTGGCTTTTTAAAAAAAAAATAGGTGCATAATTTCCTTCTTGTCTCCACTCTTCCCCGCATTCCACTACACCCGTTTAGTTACAAACTTTCTGTGATCTTTGGGGTGTATGCAAAATGCAGTTTTGTACCTATTTTCAAATGAGTGCGGAGAATTTAAACATATTTTTAAGTATAGCAAAAGCATAGTAAAACTGATGGGGATGTTTATATTATTTGTCAAATAATTGCAATTGACCAAAAAAATTGGCTGTTTTAAGATGATATCAATGTGCAAATTGCACAAGTTTCTATTGTGAGCATCACTTTGCAACCAGATTTTTTTTTTTTTTTTTGTCAATCTGAGCATCTTGAATATACCCAACTTCCCTTCACCCTTGCTTTGTTTTCTTTGTATTTTGTAGCATAAACACATTAGATGTTTCTCAATCTCAAGAACTCTGTACATCTCAAGTCAATTTGTTATTATGGAAATTTTGTAAACCAGATTTTTGCAGTTCGGTATGTTTATCTTAATTAAATAACATAAAAAACACTTAGTGGCTCTCTCTTTTGTAAAATGTGGAATGTTACAAATGACAAGGTCAACAGATTATCTTTTAAAACTGTTTCATGTTCTGGCTACTTTCTATTAAATGAAGCTTTGCCGTTGACCTTCAGAAAGAGCTACACCAGATTTTCACTGCCTTTCGGGAATGAGGGCTACAAAACAAACCTCAGGAACTATCTTCTATCTTTACTCAGGAGCATATTGGGATCAATACTCTAATTAAAATAATGTCAAAGGACTTTGTTTGCTCAAATTATCTGATTGCAAGTAAAAACAAAAACCAAAATCGGGGATAAACACATTTATTGCAGTTACAGATAATCATCGCCTCAGTGACACCTCACCTAAAGAAAGTTCCGTTTTTTTTCTAACCTGGACCTTATTTCTGGCATAAAAGACATTCATATTCTCACCCATAACATGAAGTCTTTCAGACGCTAGTTAGATTCATTCAAGATCCCTGTATGTCCATATAACAGGAGTGATGCAGACATCGACAATGCAGCCTTAAATAAAACCTCTAAATTTGCTGCGACACTCAATTTCACCAATACTTTTTAAATTATTGCCAGTACTATTCCCCTGTCACTTTGGAGTTATTACTGTCATTCAGGGTTTTTAACTGGGGTTTGACAAGCGCACTACCATAGCAGAGTACAGTGAGTGAGCTGGCTATGGCACGGCGTTCGTCAGTGACGTTGTCCAAGTAGTTGGATTCTACTTCAGTGTAAAAACCCCAGATGACAACACGATTCTGAAGTCACAGGGGAATAGTACAGGTCATTCAAAAGTGGCTCCCATCATATGGATAATACGCTTATCTTGAATGGATCTAAATAGCGTACGAAGGAATCCAAGTTACACCAAAATTTCATGGGTGAGTATATGAACATCTTTTATGCTAGAGATAAGGTCCAGGTTGCAAAAAATGGAACTTCTTGGTAACTCTTACTAAGCAAGTGAAAGAGTCACTGAGTGTTATGCAGGGTACATTTTGACAAGAACAACATAAAAGGTAGTATTCTCACATAAATGAAATAAGTACATAATGGGAAAGCTAACATAAGACAAGTCTCAGTGTGCCATTTAAAGATTGTCACAGACAGCATGAGTTCCCCGTCCCATCCATCAGCGGAAAATGTCTCCTGCTTAAACCAGTGCTTCCGCTCTGACCAAGATAGAAAATACAGACTGGCAGCGCGAGGCAGAGTTGTGCATGATGTCTCTTGTGCAAAAAAAAAATAATATATATATATATTCCTGGATTTTCTGAAGGGATAGTATTTCTGTCTGGAATCCATTGTAATCTTTCCTCATGGGGCTACAATTATGAGTAATTTCAGGATTATCAAATAACTGCACATAGAGAAAGCTAGAGAACATAAAATGCTTTATCTACTTGTGTCTAACACTGTGGCACTCATTGTGTTATATAGGTGTGCTATATAAATTTAAATTCAATGACTTTCCACAAACAGCAAATAAAGTCATTGTTAAATCAAAAGAAGTTCTCGGTAGCATATGCTGTGATAGCAGTTACTTACAGTAACATTCTTTAAGTAACTTATTACTGCGATAATGTTATTTACCAAAAATGTTGAAACATATCTGAAACCTTTACAGACCTAAGAGAAATTCAAGATTTCAGAGTTCCCTTCCACTAAAGGTGCACTAAACCCAAATGTTACTGTTGGCTGGTACAGATGAAAGGTTTTAGGGGATTCTGGGTCTCTACTAAATTTAAATTGGAAATGTCAAAAAATCCTGATCAAAGACTGAAATTAACATTTAGAGAGAGGGGATTGTAGGGTATAAAGTAGGAATGCAAATTGCACCTTGGTAAAATATCAGTAAATTGTGGGTGCATGTATATGTATGATCTGCATGTACCATGGAGGACAGGGTGGCATAGAAAGTGTTTGGTTTGGGCGCATGGATCAAACTTAAAACACCGGCAGCATCCTACTGTTTCTCATCCATCTTGAAATTCACAGGCATCCTCTTGTTTCAACTTGCTGAAGAGATTCAACCCTGTGAGGTGAAAGAGCACATAATATCCTTCATTAAAATTCAGCATTATACCCAAATTATACACAAAGCTTCTGATGGGAATAAAAGGTGAAAGAAAGTGTGTTAAAACTCAAACTGGACTGACTGTAGTTGCAGTGGCTGGTGGCGCGTTGTAGTTGAATAGGCCTTTGTAGCGACCCTTTTCCTCCTTTTGCTCGGAGCGGATCTTCTCCTCCATGGCCCGCAGCTCCTTGGCCACAGATGGTCCCAGGGATGGGTCCAGCTCCAGCACTTTAGCAAAGTCCGCTCGCGCCTCAGCCTCATTCCACACTGCAGCATGGGCCTTAGCTCGCTTATAGAAGGCCTTCACATTGTCTGTTAGGAAAGTGAAGAAGTCAATAAAGTGTTTACTTGTTATCTTCATACTCATTTTGACTACACTATGTTCTATAAACAATGTTTAATTATATTTAAAATATATATAATCTTGTTCTGAATTTACTGTTTAAATCTATAATTAAAAAGGGCAATTCTTTAGTAATAAAAACAAACACACCACAGATAAGAAGTGATTCCAGGGAAGATGTTGACTTTTGTGTACTGACATGACAAAATAACACAACACTGGCCAGTTTTATTTTAAATTGTTATCTGAAAATTCTAAATAGCAACTAAAATCTTTAATTTGCTGGTTCTAACCTGGAACATAACAGAAGCTTACCCTCGTATTTAAAGACCAAGGATGAGCAGTGTTCGATGACTTCATAGTACTGGCCCTGGAGTAACTTGCACTGGCAGAAGTTAAGGAGCAGTGGTGTGATCATATGGTCGAATTTTACCCATGTTTCATCTCCAGGATGTTCCTGAAATAAGACAAAAATAAAGTCACAGAGAGAAGTTAGAGACACTGTAAAACTTTGTATAGAAATAGAAGTGTTTACTTAAGGGCAAACAGACTGCAGGCTACAAATCTCTAATCATCACTCCAACTGTAATGAAAAACAAAGGAGTGACTGTCCTCTAACCTTCATCTGTAGATTTTTGAGGCAGGCAATGCCATTGTAGTACTTCTCTGTGGCCTCCTTAATTTTGCCCTGTTTGAACAGCATGTTGCCCTCCTCATGAATCTGAGGCACTAGCTGGAGTTTCTCCTCATCTGTCATGGCCCACACATCCAGCTGGAATGATCCAGGAGGCAGAACCTGAGCACGGAAAGAGATTAGAAATCAGCGGTCAGTGAAAATTTCTTTCTGTAAGAGAATGGGTCAGATGCAAGAAACACTTGTATTCACAGATTTGTTCTTAAATCACACGTACGAGTGATTTACGACCATTTGCCATATTCACCAATGTTTTCGTATTTTGGATTGTCTTAGGTATGAACAAAATGCACAACAAGTCTGTCATTCTCCAAAGTAGTAAACCGTGACTCATTACTGTCTAATTGGCAGTGTGCAAATGATATCATGTCTTTTGAGGGAAAGTACTTTTTTTTTTTAGTTCATCAAAACAAATAAGACACAGAGAGGTTGAGCTGTTATTACACCCATCCCCTCATTCTCAAAATTTTCCAGTTATAAGGTTAACTGGTTGAAGTGGAGGCCCTCCCCTTGATGTCCTATTGTCCCAAATTATTTTTGGCTCCTTTTAGTGGCCCAAAAAAGACATTCGATATTTAGGTTTACTGTTTCCTAGTAAATTATTTGACTCAAGATTATTGGGCAAGATTTTTGCTGATGTGCAAAGATGGACTCCTTTGGTCTTGTCTCTATGGGGTCAAGTCAATGTCCTTAAGATGAATTGCATTCCCAAAGTGAACTATCTTCTTCAGTCACTCCCTATAACAATTCCCAATTTGTACTTAAAGCAATCTGACAAAATATTCACTACATTCCTAGGATACCAGACAGGTATCCAGGGATATTAAAACAAGGCTGATACAATTTCAGATACTCCATCATTTCTGCTGGACCTGCTCCAAACTCTTCAGGCTCATCTAGTCTGATTGCTTTTATGCCATGATAACTCATGAGTGATTTAATTTTCATCACTTGTTTGTAATGCACCACACTAAGGCCTTATTGCCAAATTTAGATAATATATGAACAATGTAATGTAGCAACTTCTTTCACCAGTAACTATACATTTGTAGGGACCCCTTTGTAACTGCAGTGTGCACTCTTCACAACAAATTATATCCTATATGTGTTGCTCTGGAAATCCAGCATCTGTTGTTCAATTCAAGTGTCTCCAACATAAGGGGTTGCCATGGTGTCGTTTAATGTGGTTCAAGTGCTTATCTTGCACTTCCACAAATTATGTCATTTCGATTGATATCTGATTTAGAATCGAGATTGTGACAACCTTAGTCTAATAATGTTTATCATAATTATTTCTATAGTTATCATGACAGGAGTAGTTCAGGGCAGGTTCAAGCAGGTTTTACACATTTTCACCTCAAGTTTTGTAATGTGACCACGTTAAACACAAAGATCATCATCATTATAGTACTGAAATAACAGTAAAAGCATAGGTTCTTAAGCGCATTGCATACATATTTTACCAACTATTTTTTGTAATGAAAGTTGTGTCAATTTGTCAATCAAAGCAATGTTATGATGTTGGTAAAGAAACTTATATTGTATTGACACCATGTTAGAAACATGTAACAAACATGCTGATACCCAAAATACAACTAGTTACCACACCACCACCCAAACTCCAACACCCTCAACTGACCTGCAGCAGCTCTATAGTAAAAATAAGAGGTTGTGGATTAGCCTGGAGATGGTCCAGATCCTTGTGGCCCAGAGAGTGGTGAGAGTGGATCTGGGCAATGCCGCAGCAGTGTCTCTGGCCTTCCAGGGGATCTTTACCAGCACTGATGTTCCTCAGTGATTGGGACATCAGTGGGTACAGGGAAGTGTGCTGAACAGTGAGGACAGAAGAAAGAACAGTCAGCACTCAAAACTGAGTGAGATCACCACGCATATTGCATCCCGTTTGGCCAGCTCACTTACTTTGGTGTCACAGGTAAATTCTGCAATTTCTTCTTCTCTCATGGTGATAATCACAGTCTCCCACACAGCTAGTTTGAACTTCTTTCCCAAGATGAGTTCCATGGGTTTGCTGCAGCCCCCCATGGTTCTGGAGTCATCCAGCACTGTGCCATCACACTGGCTTGTGCGGTAGTGAAATACCACCTGGTAAAACAGAAATTATATTATTACGGTAATTTGGGTTGTAACTAACATTTTTTTTTTCATTATCAAATTATCCATTTGGTTATTAAGTTTATAACATGTCTTCACAACACTTTCCAAAAGCCCAAAGTGGATTCTCTTTAGTGACTCCTTTTATTTATGATCATAGAAAATTAAATGAACCAGAAAATATGCACAGATGAAAAACTATCATCAGAAAAAGGACTATTCTATTATCTTAGTAGCTGGCAACTAATCAACTGGATGGATATAAACAGAATAGTGTTACACCTAAACTGCCTTTTAAAAAATCATAAAATAGATGTCGTTGTTCACTAAAAAAAAAACAGTCGCCACTTCTCTGACAGGCTTGCACAGCGTACACAAACGGTCTTATTCTGACCAATCACAACACCAGGAAATTGATAGGCATGACGACCGACCAATCAGCATTCATNCAGATGAAAAAAAAAGAAACAAAAAAAATGTAACCTGGCCGAAAAAAAACATAGTTCAAAACAAACGTGCCGTTGTGTCCGCATAAAGACACATCAAGCCACACAAGTTCGTTAGCAATTTCTCTGACAAATTAAAATTAATGTCGCGGTTACAGTTTAATGTAGCCGAGATGTGATAGCAGATAGAGGGGAATAGCATTAGCTAGCTAACGTGCTTCGTCGCATTTCTTAAACTTCATTCAGATGAAAATGCTCAACTCGTTCAACTGCTAATACTCTGCTTCTACCTTTGTGCCATTGGGGAACGTCGATCGCTCTCCTTTACCGGGACTGATCAATTTCTTTCTTATTCCTTCTTCGAGAAGCTTGCGTGCCTCTTCCTCCATCCTTGACCGAGTTTCAGTTCACGACCGATGACGATGTTTGCCGAAGCTTGTCGAAGAGTTGTCACCTCAGACCCGACAGCGCCCTCCACATAGTGCCACTGCGAGACTCGCTCTTTTCATCACCATGAAAACACATAGAACATTCAGATCCCTTGCATTATAATTCACCAAGAGAAATATTTTTTAAATGTTCATTACAAATTTTATTTTTTAAAATAATCCACTCTAGTTGAGATAATTCATTTTAAGTATTTTGGATTTCATACCTAAATGATCTAAGAGAATGTAAAATAACAATTTTAGAGATACACATTGTATGTTTGGCTCTGTTGTATTAACTTGTTATTTTACAGATGGATTTAAAGCTAGGACAGTTAGGATGAGTTTATAATATAGAGTGCCTCGCTGCAGGTTAAAGGTACAGTATATTATGCAGGATTTTCCTGTACGTTGTGCTTCAGAGCGTAACTACCATGAAACAATTAGAAAACAATCTTTAATTGATCTATACATTTAGATAAATTAAGTGAATTCTAGTAGTCAGTGTGCAGCTGTGGTCATTATACATGCTCCACTGCATTTTGCAGAAATTGCATGATTTTTCTTACATACAATCACAGAAAGCAGAACACATGGTACACTGGATAAAGTTTGAATACACAAAATAAATGATGAGTCTCTGAGTCTTTGCTTGGTATGAAATACAAAAATATTTGTAGTTCATACCAAGCAAACTTCAGGGAAAGTAGGACACTGAATGAATTAAAAGATGTAAAATGTTACAGAACAGTGAACTGAGTGAACAGATAAACATAAAGAGACTTGCTGAATGAGGCCGCATGAAAATCTATTTAATATCTGAATTGTTCAGTGCTTGAGAGGCAGATAAATGGCGTCTCATGGTTAGATTTTGTCTTGATTCATCATCTGATGGAGTATGTAAGTATCATGTATCCAAGTGTAATCACTAAAGATCAAAATTAAAAATATGATTATCACAAATCAGAGTAATACAAGCTAAACTATTTTTGCAGCAAGGTATACTGGGGACAGCTCTTACCTTGCCCAACATTTGTAAAACAAAGTGAACTGACACAACTTAAAATATACAAAAGTTTTTATTGTAATTTCACAGTCATTATTCACACAGGCAAGACCAATCTCCTTCTTATTTGTGGATACATACAGCAAGGTCAGTTCATGTAGTAGAAACAGTCAAGACACTGAGTGGTTGAATTAGTAGTGGTCATTACAATGACAAGAAAAAACAATGTGGCAATACCTTTTTTTCTTACAAGTGACAAAATAGAATTCATTTTAAGATAACAAAAAATATTAAAACGTAGTGTGTTATGAAATGTCATTTTTCAAAGTAAGGCAGGTAGAACAATTTGAAGCCTCTTCTTCCACGGACAGCACAGCTGATGTATATCACATGGTACACTGAAGTGAACACAATGAATGGCACTGTTAATGTCAACTTAAAATATACTTTCACTAGTATTAAAGTCACAACAAAGAAAAAAAAAATCAATTTACCTCCAGGGATGAAAAGAAGAAATCCAGGTACAAAGAAAATTGCACTTGATACACCTGCGAGGACAGCAATGCGTGTTAATACCCATAGCAACACTGATCAATGTAGCCACACATAAAAAGATGGCAATGGTTGAAGCGTTGTAAACCACATTTTTTTATCCATTCAATCAGAATGACATTACATAACTTGGAAAGTCTGACAATTTGATACTCCAATTCAAAATACAAAGACATTTAAAAAAGCATTCAACTCTTTCTATCAGACATCAAATGTTTAAACCATTTATCTGTACATCTATAATAATTCTTGACAGAAGGAAAGCTGAAGAAATCTGAAATATTTCTGACTCTACTTGGTACAGACTCTGTTGTCCAAGATTTCACTGACAGTTATCAGGAAACATGCATTGCATAGCACACTACTATGCATTTGTAGTGTTTGCAACATCACTGTTAGATAATACTCCACATGCTTGAGGAGATTTATTTTTGATGGCAGTATCAATCCCACTTCAACTTCTGCACCATCAACTGTATTCCTTCATACCCATAATACAATAACAGGACACTGTTAAACACTGCTCTACTTTATATCATCAAAGGGACTTTGGCCTTGAAAGACTAGTGCTTCTTCTGCCAAGCAGAGGGCATGTGTGTACATGCACATAAAATGGTGTCACAATAACAACATGAAGACACAATTGCTGCAAGAAGGACACATATTTATAGTAACCAATGAAAACATACAATTCAGATTTTCTTCATTTAAACACACAGGTTGGAAAAAGCACATTTATTGCGCTTTGGGGATGTCTTTTATTAAATGGAGGTGTGATTTGTAATGGTTTTTTAAGTTATTTTATTTGATTTGTTTTATGAAATGTTCGCTTCTTTCTGGCTCTGTATCTGCACACTGCAGTGATTATTATTGCTTTTGTGATGTTTTAAGCATAATTTATTTTTAAAATATCTTTAACAAATACTGTATTTATCATTATGTTGATCTTGTTGATGATACTTAACCATGTGGACAACCAGACTCTAAGAAATTATGAAACTATTCCTCCAAAATGGACTCTTTTACTTACCTGCATTTGGGTTCACCTGTATGACAACACCCGTGAAAATAAGAGCTAAAAAGAAACAAAGCAAATGTACATCAGTGGGACAGGAGGATGACTCAGTACATACAAAGTATTTCAAAACTTTGATAACTTTGGCTAAAAACTGTTATACAGAAAGGATCAACATAAGGACAAAGTTCACTGTGTAAAGTGCCAAACATATCACAGACTGAGACAACACTGAATAAACAACCTGTTTAAGACTGCAACTATTGTAAGTGTTTCGGGCTGCAACTTACTATTATTTTCATTATTGATTAATCTACCCATTATTCATTTTTTATGAATAAGCTGGCAGGAAGTATCTATTATATTTTGCACATTTTCTTCAAATGTGTTAAAATATCTGCCCACAGATATTTATTTACCACCATATAGGGCTAAGGTAAAGCTAATAATTAGCATTTTTGTGTTTAAAAAAAACATTCAATTATTAAAATAGATTAATTTTCTGACAGTCAAATAATCAGTGAGGTTGCAAATTGCAAATCAAATTAATGAATAGTCCTCCACTCCCTCTCTCTTTACAAGTGTGTAGGAGAACCTACAGTGGCCATGACACAACTCTCTCTGTCAGTTATGTTGTAACACTCAGTGGATGAGTGTTACAACATGATGGACCTGCTCCCTATAATGGGATCATTCTAATGCAACAAAAACACAACAGTTCCTATTTTCAAGTGATTTTACACTAATTAAAACATACTTAGGAATATTATTATACCATTTTGTTCCATCCACTAAATGCTACACGTTACTACATATATAGTTTATTTGCAATTCAAATAGTAATTTTAAAGTTCAGTCATTATTCTGTTTCATCCAAGGGAAAAGCAGACATTGATCCAACATATGAACAACATATGATCACAATTTATATTTAATGATAGGAAACACCTCTGCTGTAGACTTACCCACTCCAGTGATGAGGAGAAGGAATGAAGCAAGAACAACTCTTCTGTTTTTCTTCACCAGTGGATGGGATATCCACCTAAACAACACATTTTTGTTTTCAAGAAACTGTGTTTGTTGTTGCTTCTGTTTTTGTGTGCAAGTGTGAACACTTGAGTAATTTGAACTCACCCGCAGCAGTGTGCAGAAAGCTGTGTGACAGAACTCAGGGTGCTGAAGGACCACTGAGAGCTGCAGTAAGACAGAGTCGCAGGGTCGCTGTGGAAAGAACAGAAGAAGACATCATCCTCAATTTCAAAGTGTAAGCAGACACAACACAAAAAACCCAAAACACATCAGCATTTCTACCTGTGGCACCCACCTGATTTTGAAGAAGTTATTGAAAGAGGAATTGCCATTGTTGCCCAGGGCGTCTTCATTTTCTAGATTCTAGGAAAAACAACACATAACACAGGAGTTGCATTTTCAAGAAAAACAACTTGTGCTTGTACACACCATGGCCGCTCAAACTTACCTGATACTTCAGATTACTGTGTTCAGGGGAGCCAGCGGCAGCGGCTGAGGGATGAGTCTGAGGTTTGGAGAAACTGAGGGGACCAAACGTCATCTCTCCTCCTTCTCTGTCCTTGTCTCGGCTCTTCCATCCCTCTGGCTCTCCATCAGACACGGCTCCCTCCTCATCTCCCTCCAACACAAAGGCATCATCGATACTGAACTGCGTTGCCATGGTGATCGCCTCTTACACCCCGAGGTCCTGTGTCTTGATGCTCACTGTGGATTTTAGAGTAGGCTATATGTTAGTCTGGTTACACAGCTGTGATGAAAACCACGTCAGGGTGTCTTTACGTGCAATAGTAAGTTACCTTAAATAAGTAAAATAATCAACGTTATATGGACTTTTGTTGACATTTTGGGTTTGATTTATGTTGCGGTCAACGTGGGTATTTCGCTTTAACGCATTTTAGCACAAACACAAATCAGGAGCTTATTATGTACCATGTAATACAGTTAACCACTCTGAACAAAGCGACACTGTTAAAGTATACCATAAAGTTTAAAACAATCTGTTATACAGTCTCTATGTGGTCTGTATGTGTTGACAAACAGGACCGACGTTGACTAAAATAAGCAGCTAAGTGGCTCTGTTGTTGCTCTCTCTCTGCCATTGTTTGTGCTTTTTCCGCTAACTTAGTGGATCAGATGACCAGGCTGAGCTGAACTTACTGTCTTAAACGAGGCCCAACTCGACTCCACGGCCTTCATCGAAGGGTCACATTTCTCTAAAGTATCTTCTTAGTCCACGTAAACTCTGCTATAAGCATTCGTTTACTTCTTGATACCGAAAAACGCCTTTGCTAAACTTTTGAGTCTCCTCCTTTCTTTCGTTTCTTTTTTTTTTCCACACCGGCTCTCGATTGCACACGCCTGATTACGCCCAGTCGATTTTTCTGGAGGCCGCTTAATAGAGTGTAGATTTGTCGATCGACCCTAAAAGCTGAACTTTAACCTATTGTTAAGAAACTTACTGAGACATCTTCAAATGTTACAAGTTTTCAATTTTCTTGTCTTATATTAATCACGCACCAAAATTCAGTGTTGGGCCTAATTGAATTAGGCTACAAAATAAATGTAAC
>JANJYP010158179.1:0-15223 GCA_024605115.1 Rastrelliger brachysoma
ACATACATTATCTGGAGGCCATGTAGCTGTTGGTTTGCAAATTATGATTATTTTTATTATTATTATTATTATTATTATTATTAAAATCTAACAAAAATAAGACCCTGTCAACCACTTAAGTATTTTCTTTGTATTCCAGGCCATTTTATGGTCCACTTAATGGGTCCCATTACACGTCCTTTAGGTGTATCCTTTACTGGACTTTACTTCTGTGAGCAAGTGTTTCGTAAAGTAGACTATGTGGCTGCACCTTTGTGAACTTGCATCTATGTTCTAACGTTGATTTTCCTTTTGTCCCCCTAGGCACATTTACAGTGTATTGCACATTTGTGGATGACTCTTCATAGTACTATCTGTGTGCAACTGCTTGCTTAAGTGCCTGAATATGTGTAGTGTGCACATTTGTCTATGTGAGGGTGAAGCTGACAGCATCTGCTGGGAGTTGTGCACCACAGATCGCAGAGATGCCTGGCTGCATATGAGAGGGAGCTCTTGTATGGTTAGACTAACGAGGCTCTGCATTGAGGATGGCTGTTGACTGACAAAGATGATTTACGCCAGTAGGATGGACAGTCACCCAGGAGGAAACATTTGTCTTACCACAGAACCTCTGTCGCAGACACACAGGCATAATATACACACATTGCGAACATGCATTTGCACGTGGACACACATGCACACTCCTGCAATCAACAGCCCTAAGCTGTCACCAGACTCCATGTTCAGAGTCTGAAAGCACACTGACCACTGCTCAGTGGTTGAGTGTTAAAAGGAGTTGTAGCATAAATGATTTCCTCTACATTATCCTAAATTATCTTGGGGTCTTAAACTACTCTAGTTACTACTCTGACTTCACTAGTTTGCTGTGTTAATAATTCTTGTTATATACAACATAGGTCTTGCCTATTATTTATAACGATCACAACAATATTGTGTTGGAAAGAGCACCACTAACAACAGTTCCAAAGGTATACAAGTATTCAGATGCGCATACAGGTTTTAAAGAAATTCAGATTTGAGAAGATAAGAAAGGGTAACAGTGTATCACAATATACAATCTGACTTACTCAATCAACTTTGAGCTATACTTCACTGTAGAATACACCGACAATTTCACTGTGCAATTAAGGATTACAGCATTTATAACCATTTAGGAGCAATAGCCTACAACAAGTTAAAAAAAAAAAAATCCTACACTGACATTACCTTGTGAAGTTGTTATGGTGAACATGTTGGAGCAGTTTCCTATTTACATCCAGCAGACACAGGGCACCATTAGTATTCATCTGAATTCGTGTTTCAGGCCACCTGGCAGATGAAAGTCCAATATTGACTCTCCCTTCAGCTGCTTTTGGTCTTCACAAACTCCTGAGGGAAATATCTAGGTGTTTAGCAGCTAAATGTTCCAAACACCAGCTAACTTTGTTGCTAACATTTGTTGCTGAGCAGGTCATAGGTAACATGCAATAGGTTTATTAGAACCTTTTTTGCAACGTTTTTTCCTGCTGCTGTTGTAATCAAGTTTGATGAGAACAGTGAGATTGAACAAGACAGTAAAGTTGCATAACTTAAATGAATAAGTTGAAAGATGCCAAAATGCTCTACAGAGCTGTGGGAAATTGTTGGGTGATGCAAACAACTGCTTTCCCATTACACATAATCCTTTGATATATTGACGCCCTCTGATTGATATTTCTCCCAGGCTATGTCTCAGATTTACATATATATGATACCCTTTGTCTGTAAGGACATTTCCTGCAGGTCTGAGGCCTGCAACATTAATAAAGTGAGTACAAGTGAGCAAGACATACTTTCATCTACTGTTGATATAAAAATGATAATTTGTGCAATCATAAAGCATTTAAAATAATCTGGCTTAACTGTTGGCTTTTAAAATTAATTTCACAAAAACATTTCACAAACCTTGATTCTGTGATACTCAAAAAATCCACATCAGCAGCTTTCAAAGATAAACCTTTTTCCCTTTTTAAAATAATCAAATAAATAATATAACTGTTTATCTGTGTAACATCACCCAATATCACAGAGAAAAATGTGGTTGAAAGCACAGCTTTATTGCATAACACATCTTTTGAACCGTCTTGTAAAAGGCAGACCCAACATCACAATAACAGAAAAGATTCAGGTTCCGTAAAACATAAATGACTCATCTGATTCAAAACACTTCAAATATTTAACACTACTCAATTTTTGATGCCTCATTTAGGTATATTATTTTGACTGTTGTTTATAGTCTTGCTCTGATACTCATACCTGGACCAGAAAGGACTATGCACCAATCCAATTCAGTATTGGATTGGTGGAAAGACTTACATTCTTGCCAGTCATTTATTAATAAACTTTAGGGTAGTATCACATCAAGATAAAACAGCAGTTTTCTGGGACAGTTTTTCCCAAAACAGAAGCCTACACAGCAAACTGCATTATGCAGCCGCTGGCAACTACTGTTTTAGAGTTATGAAAAAGAATTCATCGCTGGTAAATAGTGTAACATTAGCAAAATATCAGCAGTTTGGTGATATTTTACACTGGGAAAAGGCAATGTGTATAGTATGCAACCTTTGGAGGGATGGCTCTACACTAGTGTTATTATAAAGTATTTGAAGATGCATACAAATAAACAATATCAAATCCTTTTTTGATATAATGCTATCAGATCAGCACTCTGTATTAGCCAAATACATAATCAGAATTGGTATTGAGAAGGTCAAGTTGTTTTATAGATTAACTTTAACACTTGTTACCATGGTATAGGGAAATGAAAAGTGTCCTTCCACTCTTGCAGATCTAGAGGTCAAATAAAATATATAAAGAATTTTGTTTATCTTACATCCGTTTAGCCAGCTCATATTTCTTGTGGGCTGGCATACTAACAACTTTGTCATCCCGCTATTAATCTTTTGTTTCCAATCTCTTCCTGGAATGAGTAGAACAGATTGTACCATACGTTTCAGTGAACTGGTTATACCTCATAAGTTTCCCCATCTTCACACAAACACACAGTATCATTTATAAACCAAACACCATGATGAAACACGCTCTTCCAAAATATCAGTTTTCCTTCAATTAATATATTTGAGTTAAACAATATTATTTGCTGTTGGATTTCATCTTGACTTTCTGGAGGATGAAACTGAGAGCACAGCCAGGACTGTATTGTTCCTTTTAAAAACATGGTTACATTTTCAATCAAACCATCCACATGATGCAGATAAGCTGACTGAATCTATAGGAAAGGGTATTATCTTTTTTTAAATAATAGATGGATGCTCTGTCAGCTTGTTTATAGCCTGCTTGATTGTCTGAATGGCATTTTAGCCCCCTCAGACTGCAATGTAATGATGTTGCTGTGTTCCTGGATCATAGAAATTTCTTCAGTGAGTATAATGTTATAACTGTAGAAATGCTGTCCAAAACTACAAATATAAGAGCCAAGTTGAAATGAGCAGGAATTTTCTCTCAGCATTGTTTTGTTTTTATCCACTGTCTTCCATGTGTCTTTTTTCTCATTTCACTTACTTTTCCCATCTTTGCCTCTATATCCACCCGCTTCCATTTCCTTCCTTTGCTTCTCTATTCTCACTACATTCGCCTCTCTCTCACTGCCTTTGTCTGGCTCTCCTCCTCTCTAACAGATGAGGTGAACAAGACTACTCTTCTTTCAGCCCAAGACGGCTCGCTATCCACCAAGGGCATAGTTTTGTGTGAATAATGTCTGAACTGAGAAGTAAATATCTTTCCATGACAAGTTGTTTGGATTGGTGCTCATGTGCAATCTGATGCTCTATGTATCATAGCGTAGACTGCCTGGCCGCTAGCCTTGTGAGAGAAGGGTTGCCCTGTCAGTGCCCCTGAAACACTAAGAAGGAAAGGGGCCTTTCAGATCAGGCCCAGAAATGCAATGCTGCCAAAAATGTCATTTTGACTGTGAGTTGTTCTGATGAAGTGCTTCACTAAAGTAATGTATCTGATATGGCAGAGATTAAAAAAAATGTCCATTTACGAATGTCTGAATGTGTCAGCTGAGGTCAAACTTTCAATCTTTCCAACTATCTTGTGTTTAGCTTCACATACTGACCTTGCAAGGTAGAGCTTCAAAAGTTGTCCAAGAGTTCATCGAGATTATTAAAATCAGCCTCTTGGTTTATCCCCCTGATTCTTGCTGTCATAATCCATGCATTGTTTGCCTTGATACGCTGCAGGGTCCGTATGTATTTATCATTCCATTCAGCAGCAGTCTCCTATATTTATCTAACACTAAACCAATCACACCGATCAGCAGAGGTAATCAACAGTGAAATCGCATCACGCACCTCACTGGAATATGGATAAGCATTCATCCATAAAACTATTTGCCAAAGAGGTTTCAGTTAAGGGCATCTGAGAGGGCACAGTGCGACAAGCTCCTCATATCCTTCCTCAATCTCCCACTGTCATAAACATTCAAACATGAGGCTCAGTTTATAGGAGTTCTGTTTAATGGGAGTCATCCACTGCGGTAGCCTGTTGTGCCTTTATAAAACAGCATGCGTTTAAGGTGTTAGTGGCAGCCACCAGCCACAGCACTTAATTCCTTCCTCTGGGTGCAGTCTATTGCTATTTTAACTGCAGTGAGCTGTGCGGGAAAACACCCACATATACAAAAACTTTTTCAAGTGCACAGACTGATTATTTAATATGCATTTGTGGTTCCATATAAAGGGGTATTTTTCTTGCAGCTAGTAAATGTGATTCCTGGAGAGTTGGTGGGTTGGGGGGGGTGAGTATGCGGCAAAAGTACACCATCCACTCTGCTCAGATGTTTCATAAAATGAGCCACTTATATAACTTAAAGATACAAATGCAAGTATATTTCACCAGGAACAAAACCTTGATATGAGGAATACACTTTAATTTCCTCCAAATAATCCACTAGCAGGGTGAATAAATCACAAGATCAAACAACTTCTTCCTCAGTATTTCTTACATCAACTTTTCTCTTTTATGTCTGAATTCAAAGCTTTGCAAGAACTCCCACGTATGTTTGATTCCTAATGTCACCGTCCGCCCTCATGAATAGATGTTCACATCCAGCATCCTCAACAGTAAATCTAATGCGCTTTGGGATCTTTAGCGTTGTCTCCTATTGATTACTAATCAAACTCTCATTTAGAGCAAACCTTCATTCCATGTTTTTTTTTCTGTCAAGTTAGGTTTAGGGCCAGACTAGTTAATCATTCAATTATATAAAGTGTAATTAATTAAGATATGTGTGAGACCAACATAAAGCAACCATTTTCTCCCAAAGAGAAGTTCTTTATTGTAAGTTCAATAAAGTATTTTAGATTCTGGTCCTATTGATATTCAATAATTCATTGTTTCATAGTATTAACTACTGTATGTTTATTTTAAATAATATGTTAAAAGGGGTATATTTAAGATGTAATGATGAGTTTTTAAAATATATTTTTTACCCCTGAGGAAACCAAGAAAGAAAGTACCTAACTATTTCACTTTTTTTTTTTTTTACTATTTAAGTGTAATCACTGGAGATCTAAGGAAGAAAGAACTTTAATTATACACCTAAATATATAGTGCAGTGACATGTGCACAAATTCAAGGTGTTCCCAGTCTGTCTGAAAATAGCTCAATATATAATGACATATGCTGTTGTCAAAGTAATGATTTATGTCATATTGACTGTGCTACTTGTTAACAAATTCTTCCAGGAGGCTGGTTCCGTTTTCTCAAAAACAAAATCACTGAAGTGAAACCTTTTAAACATTTCAGCGTACTGATGGAAAACAGAGGACTCTTAAAACTCCCAAACCTTCCTGGGAGTGTTGTGCTCAGCCAAGAAAATTATACTTCCATTCAAGCCCCGGTTGAAGAGCAGGGAAGGGTTACAGATGGTAATCACCTTAGTAGTGTAGCCTGTCTCCGATCTTCCATCTAATATGCAACGTTGATGACTGATAATATATTATTGATGCTCCATCCTGCCAGATCTTGAAAGGCCAGGTTCGACCATGACTATCCATCTCATGGATATTTTAGTACCATTTCTTCCAGAATGTGACCACTGCACTTCCAGAGGTCCAAATGATGAACAAATAAAGTGCACCCACTGTTATACTAGCTTTGGGGTTTGGTTTGTGGTTTACTGAGAGCATTTATGGAATTGTTTGTTTTTTTGTGAATCCCAAGCTTTAAATAAAATGTAAATATTAAAAATAATGGATCCACAAATAACCCTTATAATAATTTATTGAAATCTGGAGAAAAACACAAATATGTGTGTAATATATATTATGCTATTTATGTTTTTTTTTTTAAATATTGTGCTTATTTTCATTATTTCTGATGCAGCTTTTGCATCTTCAAAACTGGCCTTAATGTGTCCTGGAAATATCAGATGTCAAAAGTTTCTTTTGAAATGAAAACCTCAGCTTTGGTTCTGACAATAGAGAATTGTGAATATTTGTTTTAATAAAGCCTGAACTATTTGAGAGTGCCACACTAAAATATTTCATGGCTGCAAATCACTTGTAATCCCATTGAAGAGCATTACAGTTCTGGTGGATCTGAAATAAATTTCAGTCTCTAGACACGCTGCTGGGAATACTCTCACTTTTCCTTTCTGCATATAAATTTTCAACTACGCTGGAGTTTAGCGCATTGAGATCTACCCACCAGATGCAGTGCAGTTCAACATAATCAGGTCAGGGTATGCTGATAGACCCCAATCCTTTAAGTTTCATTACACCAACCATTTTGTGAGCACCATTGCTCTCTGCTGTTTTGATCTATTTCATTGTCATGTGGGAAGGCTGACTAGCTTTTTGTTTCACCACCAGACTCGTGTCCTTGTGTACTGTTGATTCATTGCATAGAAAGTAGCTGATTTTACAGCACGTTGTGTTGAAAAGATGTCTGATGTCTGGAGGCTGTATCCAAGATTGTGTTTACCCCAGACAGAATAAAAAAGCCTCAGCTTCTGTTGCAGCTATGTGAAGGTTTTTGGCAAATCGACATGCTGTTGTGGCCCTGTTATTGATGTGAACCAAAACTCCCAGACACATGGTGGAGGTTAGTGCATTTTAGGATAAGAGAGGAGAGACTATGACATAAGAGATGGGATTTTTTTTTTTCCAGAGGTAAATTGGAGCAGCTTCATGGTATAGACAGTATCATTTTACTGTCATAATAGACAAAGAAGTAAAATCTATAAATGTACAGTTTGTTTATGTAACTACATATAAACACTGAATGCACAGTACACAAAGCCATTCTGCTAACATTACACAACAGAAGTACTGTGCCAAGGAGAAAACAAAGTACATTAGGTATAAAGATGTGGCCTAACAAAATCTAATTAAATGAGATCAGTGTGGTTCATGGACTGGATTGAATATGTGGATGTTGATACAAGCAGATATTACCTGACGTTGTTATTATGAAGCTGCCCAAAGAAATCAGTTTGTAAATGTGCTCATGTGTTTATCCAGGACAGATCCTATGTGAAGGCTGTAAGGAATAAGCCATTTCGACCAACACCACTCTGCCTTTGGTATTATCTTTTGTCACATGTACAACCTTCAATCTGTTGTTTAGCTACAGCTGGCACACTAAGCGGGGATACAGGACTCAGAGTCCCATTTTTGTCCTTATTTTAGTTTGTTTTTGTTCTTTAGGCAAAATGCAATAAAAAAAGAATTCAGTCATAAAAGTGAGCTAGTTTATTTCAACCAGTTGAGTGCTAAAACGCCTCTTCGCTTATACAATTGAGATTTTTTACTTTCAAGTAAGGGATGCCACAAGGCCTAACTTGTAATGAGTTTTGGGAAATGCGAAGGGAAATTTGATTTCCTCCTATTAAACGAAGTTTATTGATGAATTTAACCATTTTATGGCACCATACAGAATCCTTACTCTCAAAAGCAACAGAGATAAACATCCATCAGCATCAGTCAATCCCTGTCTGCCATTTACCACCACAGTCTCTATAACATCCTCCTCTTTCAACTTCCTTGTCTGCTCACTGACCCAGCCATTTCCTGTTCTTATCTTTAGCATGTTAATTGCCTGCCTTATTTATTATACATTGTACATACAAAGTGGCTGTTATGCAATCCATCTAGTGAGTGTGCTGCTCTTCTTTGCCAAACCCATCCTCAGCATCGCCCCTTAAGCAAGCTGTTTACTTTCTCAGTATCCAACAGGGCAAATGTAACTCATCTCTGACTAAATGTTATCTGTGTCCAAATGAGTGATTGCGCTTATATTTTTTCATGTCCTCTCTCCATCTACAGCTGATTAAATCTTATTCTACCCCCCTCTGTGATGCATCATCTGCTTTTGCAACTGATGTTGATCTCCCTTTTTTTTTTTTTTTTTTTTTTTTTTTTTTTTGGCCAAAACANCTAATCATGAAATAATTTTTTTAGCAGCTTGGTGTAGCTAGCTCTGTTTTTAATGATGGCTCCTACCTGTTTCATGTGCATAATGGATTTGATAAGGTTCTTAGAGCCACCCCTTTGGCTCAGATCATCACAGTGCTCATCAAGATAATTTATGAGCAGCGTTGAAAGATTCCTTAAACTGCAGTCGACCTTTGAGGAGTACAGATGTGCTTCAGTGCTACTTCTCAAGTACGGACACACCCATAAAGCAGTGTCACCACATATTCATTTCTGATTAATCTCTGTGTATAAAAGACCTATTATGCCCGTGCCATATCCTGACCTAAGCTCTCCATTGACCTTGTACTCGATTATGTGTCGCATGCTCCAAAGCCTGCAAAAGAAGGTTGAGTAATTGAAGGATGTTAGTGTTATTAATCTTGCATAATATTAGGTCTTTATTAATCAGATGTTTGCATTATTTACCCTAAGTATAGCCATGTATCCACACAAATTACTCTTATTTCTTATTCAGAAACCATTTTCTACTTTAACGATCTCCATTGCTCTCCAGTTTCCCTTTTATTGCAAACCACATACAGTATATGTATTATGTGTGATTTGCATTATTACAATTCACTTATCTAAAATAAAGAATAATTCAACATTCTGATACTCTGTTTTTGCAGAAAGGTAAAGTAGAAAATCAGAAATATTATTTTGCTAAATGTGAAGGTACACCAAGGAGGCAGTCAGAGGGATTACGGTGTAGAAGAGACTCCAGGAAGTCACTGCACCAAGCAAATAAATAGTCTGGCAACAACCTGTTAATTACTCAGCATTATGTATGCTGGTTGACAGACTTTGTTACCTCTGGCCAGAGCGAGGTTAGCTGTTTCCCTGATAACAGTCTTTCAGGTAAGCTATGCAAAATAGCTGCTAGTTGTAGCTTCATATTTACTGTACAGTCTCACCATAGTTAGATGAGAAGTCAGAACCCTATCATCTATAAAATAAATCTGTAATACATCATTTTGGTCTGCTAAAATTGTTAAATTTGCCAAATGGCTGTGCCTCAAAAAATATATTAGGTGACTGGATCTAACCTTGCAATAACTTGCATTGTCCTTTCGGAAAGGTTCTCATAAATGATTATATTTCCCCACAGTCCTGTAATTGCTTCTTCAAAAAACTACATTGGCTGAGACAGGGCAGCCTATATGGACATAGCAGCCCACTTTACTGGGCCACCATGATATAAGTCTCAAACTGACAGTGGCTGTTGTTTCAGGGTTTTTGCTTGAAGTCTTGGTATTGATTTGCTCCATGTGCTCCTTCCACAGGTAATATACAGCTTTAATCTAATTGGCGTGCAGGAACTTTGGAGGGGAGTGATGTCTACTGAGACATGTGTTATGTATTATTGCTGCCTTCATACTGTGATTCGCACTGACCTGGTGTCAGCTGTCTACACTGCTGACAAAGCACCTTTGATCACAGGGGAAAACTGCCACACAGAAGCCCTGAAAAATAGTAAAGGCAAACAGTAGTCATATTAGACAATTATATATGGGAGCAATGTTAAATTTTCACTTGTGGCAAGTGTGTTATATTTTTTCTGTACATCAGGAATAGTAATGTCGTAAAATATCTGGTTTAGCCTATGGTGTAAAATCATTTCTGAATAAAAAATTTTGATGTGTGATAGTCTTCATTCTGTTCAAGCTGAGCTTTTTGTGCTGTTTGATTTTTGCGTGTTGATATGTTTGTGCAGAGGAAAACACCCTTTAAAGATAAACATACCCTGCAGATGTAGTAAACTCCTGGGTTTTGTAGATGAAAACTCTTCAACAGCCAGATGTGGAAAACCCCTTACAGCATTTTACAATAGCTCATATGGTGCTCGCCAGTACACAACCTGTATATCCAAAAAGAAATAAAAAGTTTGTGAAACTTGTTTTCATGAATTTACTTGAGATTCTTATTCATCTCAAGATGTTTTAAGACCAAAATGAAATCCTTGAATGTGAAGGTACAGTATTTTCTATATATGCCAACACATAGAAAAAGAATAAAAATCTGACACTCTGATGGAGCACAGACCAAAAAACAAGCTGGCTTTATTGTGTATTCAGCCCTGGGACCAGACAAATTGCATCAAATGCCAGGTTCACCCAGGGGCCACTGTCTGCCAGACAGATATTCTTCATACAAGGGCAGTGTGACAGCAACTATGTCCTCCTTGGCTATTTACATCTTTTTAGCCGTAGGTTTTTTTAAAAACTATATAAATGTGGCTCCTTCAAAGGGCAGCATAACTTCTTATGGTGAGACGCCAGACAAGTTCAGTGCACATTTCCCCTAAGAATAGAGGCATTTTGATGTAGCCGCCTCCCTGTGGTATTAGTAAAAAGTCAACTTTGATAAAGGCAAACATCATCCAGATTTACTCGGGCCTTGCCTCCAGACACTTTCTATGGGTATCCGTACCATTTTCAATCTCACGCTCTTGTACCTCTTGAATCCAGAGTGTGCTCTTCGATGTGAGTGGTAGACATATCAAGAGGTGCTGAGACTTCCATTTTGCATGGCTTAATGCACTTCACAATGCAGCCAACCTTGTAATCATCTTCTAGAGAAACAGTGAGTTTACTATATAGTAACATTTCTTTATGGGACTATTGACTCAGTTGCCTTAAGATGCTAAGCTCAATCAGACCATGATCTACAGTTTTTCCCATGAATACTGTGAGCCAGCTCTTTAGTATCCATTCAGCCAGTTGCTGTACTGTAGTAGCAGCACATCTGGCTGTGAAATGTTATCACTAGGCCTGGGTCTTCATCAGACTGAACGAGGCTGGAAGAATCAATGCACTTACACTGGATCGCTTTACTCTGCTGTGTGCATATTGCCCTGATGTGTGGTTTCATGTAGCTCTCAGCCTGTGTGACTGTGTGTTGTGTTTATGTTTGTGTGTGTGGGTTAAGGAGGAGTGCTGTATAGATGCATGAGTACACAAATGTTTGTATATATGTGATAAACACTACCATTTAGAATCAATACCATAAAAACCCAAGGTTAGTGACCTGTACTTGCTAGCAGCATCCAGAAATATGGAGTTTCCCACTCAAGTATATCCACTGCATTAAAATCCTCATTAAAGTTTGTTTGGAGACATAAATTACAAAAAAAAAATCCAAATGTGTTTGTTGTGTTTTCATCATAACCTAATATTTATTAAGTCGTCTAGTTTAAAGCACCAGACCTCCTCTATTCAATTAGAATGCAGACTAAGCCTTTAAACCAACATGTAGATTCACATCATGGATCCAGAGACACAGCAAAGGGAATAAGACCCTCTCAGAGGGGACAGTATTTGCTGTGGTGCCTGTGTCATATCCCTCTTTAATTAACACCAGGAAGCAGTGTAAAGAGGTGGCAGGTAGGTGAGCATTTTCGGCAGCCGGATACAGTAAATCTCATCTGCACAGCCAACAAAGTGGTCTGTACAGTCAACAAAAGTGACACGCCAAAGGTCTTCTAGACAGCTCCGTGAACTCGGCCTCTCTACCCTCCCCAGACCACCACCTGTCTGGGCAGGGTAGCAGGAGAAGGCTCAAGAGCCTGGCAGCAGAGTGGCATTGGGCCAGAATTAGCAGCCGCAGCATTCAGGCTTTTCTCCACCACCCAACATGAGCCAGGAACACGTGAGAGAGAAAGCTCTGTATCTCTGCGTCTGTGAGGGAGGGAGGAAGGAAGCTAGAAAAGGAGATGGTGAGAGATAGGCAGATAAGTGCTATAGATGAAAAAGATTTTAAAAAATGTTTGCCATTGCAAGCTCTTAGAGAAGTGGTTCACCTTTGAAGGGGGCATACTGCGGAAAGGGAGATTTTTATTTCTGTTTGATCATAAAGTGTAGGTGCTATATAAGTACTATGACAGTATCAAAACACTGCATGGAGAAATGCACAGCCCATATTTAGAAACTATGCCTTTAATCAAGCTGTTTGTGATGTCACAACTATATGCTCAGTGTTTCCTCTATCATTGCCTTGGAGGGGTTGCCCGGCCCTCCTGAAAGAAACAAAATATGTTTATTTATGTTATTTAACTAATTAATGTGCACTCATTTCATTTCAGCTTAGTGTGAGAGCCTCCGCTGTGTTTCGCTGTCATTTATGGTTGTGCTAGTTTCTTTCCTCTCCTCTGCTCACTGTGTGCCTGGGCGTGCATCACTCAGACAACAGTTACCCAATCATAAGACAGAACCATTGAGAAATCACAAAAAAGCCTGTTCTAGGCTGTGTGAGATAGAGGGACTGCATCCATAGCTTGTACAACTGTGACTAGGTGATTTTTACCATAAAAACAGGCAAATGGTTGTAGATAGACCAGGAATGAAAGTATTATACCAGGAAAGGGTCATAAAACAACCTCTTTAGGAGGACGTGCAGAGGCGTCTTTACAATAGGCATTGATTTTCCTCTTATGCCACACTCTTGACTGGAAATATGAGAGCTATTTTAGACCACCTCTGTCTCACTGTCTCTAAAACAGGACTTTTCAGAAATACCCACAACAGGATTTTTTTTTTTTTTTTACTTTGAAAGGTGTTAAGCAGGGGTCTGTAGTCACAAGAGGATGCCCCCCATCACCACCACTGTCGTTTCCACCATCCTAACTCCACCACCCCCTGCTTGTTAGTGTGATCACTGTCCCTTTGGTGGCTCTGCACATAATATATCTTCTCACTGCAATTAAATGCTGCAGGGCCTGTGCAGGAACTAAGAGGGATGTCCCCTCAGCAAAGCTGGTACCCTGGGGAGTAGATGTAGGAGAGAGATGGAAAGGAAATGTAAAAGGAGGGAGTCAGTAAGTGGAGAGAGAGGGGGAAAGGGAGGAGAGAGAGAAAAAGCGGGAATGCAGCGTGCCAAAGCTTCCCACCCACCGCTTGTGTATGTAATCTCTCGGGGAAGGGCTAGATATCAGGGAAAGAGTTGTTGTGTTGTTGAGTGCTGACAGCTTCGTCTCTTCTGCCCCCTACTGCAGAGGAAGTGTTGATGGAGGAAGATTTCAAAGAGAATGGGAAAACAGTGGTGTGGATGTCTAAATGTGTAGCCTAATTCTTGAAGGCAATAATAGCATTTGTACGTCATCCTTGAAATTGCTATATTTAAGTGTATTAATCAGTGAAGTAAAAGGGCAAATTTAGCACAGGCTGGCTAAAATATATTGTCTACAAGAGCTCGTTAGGTTGTTGATCAATATCAATGACTCAGTGATTATACTGCACTGAATTTAGAGGTATTGGTGAAGTGTCTAAAATATGTTGTGAAGCTGCTCACTTTCTCGTTACAAAGGTTGTTGTTAAGATAAAAGAGTCAATGATAATCTGATTTATTATAACAGGATGTTTCAACTTTTAGTAAGATTTGTGCTGACTCTTTGGGCTAAACTTTATTTTTATTTACTATGGACTGCGAGTTATGTCTGTTTTTTTTTTTTTTTTTTATTTTATCTGTCTCTCTCCATTGTAAAGCTCATTGGGTAAACTGTGTTGACTGATGATATTGTCAAGAGTTTTTTTTTTTTTCTCAAACTTTTTTTTCTCTCAAAAAACTCCCTCAGAGCCCTAAATGACTTTTTTCAGTAATTGCAGCCCAGTATGATTGGTTTAGGAGTTATATTTATAAAGGTGATGAATATACAACATTATTAAAATACATTTTCCCCCTTTGATCTATTAAGGACAGAAATTAGGACAAAAGCACAAAAATTGATCAATAAATCAAAATCTCAATTCTTCAAGTAAAGCATTTGCTCGTTTCGTGGCTCTCAATTGTGAAAAGGTATTCCTTTTCTGGGTAATGAATAACTCAAAATGTAATGTTTGATTAAATTTTTAATGTTTATTTCAACTGCTGGTAAGATATCTAGGATATTGCAATGGACACTTTTCACATTTTGATGAAAAGATAATTGTCAAATGAATCAACAATGGAATAAGTTGCATAACACTACTATTATTGTGTTGTATTTTAAGACAACTAGTTGGACTAATAGAAGAGCAGTATCTACAAGACTAAATACAAAGCACCTAGGTGTTTCATTGCACATTTTTTCATGTGGTGGATTTTTGTTAACAAAGATTTTGAGTGCATACTGTATTAAGATAATACACCAGTTAATCATTTGAATATGAATAATTGTAGGAGTTACTTTTCAGTCAGTGCTTACACTAAAAGAGACTCCAGATTCCACAGTTGAGAAAACTAATAAAGGTAAATGAGATCAGGAGTATTTGCTAACAAAGCGATGATGTGCACCAACAGGGTCTGGTTTGATTAGGGGATTAACAAGTGTGTTGACAACAGAAAGAACTCAATATACATGTCATCACACATACACACACCTCAGACGGTATATGGTTTTCTGTCATATGCTTATCACCAGCTGTTGTCACCATCTCAAGGGCCACATGTCCTGAAAATCAGACTCCCATTTGTCTCCTAATTGCTGCAACAAAATCATCTATTTTAATAACTTAATATACCCTCCATATTGCTTTGTGCTTCTGAATAACCTTTATAGTAACTATACAGTCATGCATAATGTATGCAGAACCATACCTTACTGGAAGTCACTATGGAATACATGTGAGCAAATTAGAACAATACAGCCCTACTTTGCTAATCCACATGGAGTGATTTAACAATAATTCAGCTCGACTTTGAGAAGGTTAAAATACCCCCCCTCCCCACCCCCAACTCTCTCTCATTCACATGCTTCAGCAGTCAATGGTGAACATGCATGAGGGGGG
>JANJYP010158221.1:0-10302 GCA_024605115.1 Rastrelliger brachysoma
TCTCTTGAAGTTTGGGGAAAGCTGATAAAAATAACAGTTTTTTAGAGCTTGTATTTAGAACATTTAGTTTGTTGATTATATGATTTGTGTTTCAGATTTAACACTAATCACTTCATTGTGTTGCAGTCTGTCGGCTTGATTTAAGCCGGGCTGGTTTACTGTGACACAGTGAGGTGACAGTGAGTGGAAGCACATGTTTGTTGTAAAGCTCTCACATGTCATATAAAAGTCAAACAATTCTGAAAAACAAAATCAAATCATTAAATAGATCCAAATTAATTAACTTCTGTTTGTTTTATCTGTGTTTATATCAAAGTATTAAAATGTTGCAAAAATGTTTCACTTGGGAATTTAACTGTCTAAATGTAGCAATCCTTCCATTATTTTGTAGTGAAAAACACACCTGACATCTACCAGATATGAGGCCTTGTGAAGACAAATTAAAGATAATTGCTGTGAGATATTTGTTTGCATATAGGAAATAATGAATTGTCTTATTCTTTTTTTCAGATTCTCTGGTTTACCCATCAATTTAGACATGATCTGGAGAGATGGAAGCAAACTCCAGGGTGATACCTAAGTTGGGAAGTACACGTGTCAGGAACAAAAGCTGTGATCCCTGAATGTTTATCTTTCACCACCTGCAGCCTCTCATCAATGACACATCCTGTACAGTCACAGAGACAGACACACACTATTTATTTGCACCTTTTAGCCATTTCTGACTCCTGCTTATCTTGTTCCTCTTACTGGCTTGTTTGTACTCAGACCAAAAAGATATGTAATCATATAGTTTTAAATACATTGCTCATAAAGTCCACTGAAAGTAGTATGTTTTTCAAGTCTCTAAACAGGCAGTGACAGTCAATGTCAGTCCAGTTAGTTCATGCTGAAATGACAGCAAAAGAGAACATCTGTCATCATATATTGGTTGAAATGACTGCTGCCTTTTGCTGACAGAGTAATTTTGGTCTATGCCCACTGACAACTCCTAGCCCTTGACCAAAACCAAGATTTGCTAAGTGTTTTTGCAGGACAAGCTGAGAGAACAAATTAGTATCAGTATTACTCACAACCTTTTACTGTACTAACTGGTTTCTGCAAGGCCATATATTTGTGGTCTACAGTCTTACTTATGGGCACTATGACATGTGGACCAAAACACCCTACAATTAAACACTGAGATGTAGCTCAACCACCTGAGCTACAGCTACAGAGAGTCCTTACTCAGTCAGAGACATGTATGTCAAATAATTCAGTAATTACTTTGGGCAGAAAACGTTCCGCTCTTGGATGAAGCTCTCATGGAATATAAGCAGTAATGATCAATCTGTTGGGAAAATGAACCTGATGCACACACTGACATTAAACCACAGTTACAATAGCAGCAATCTAACACATAAGGAGGAGAGTGAGGCAGTGTAGGGGAGTTGCATCAGGTTATAATGGCTGAGCTACATGAGTTTGTCAGCTGGTAGCCAAGCAGCTGATGTATGAGCCACTAATGATGAAGCATGAATGACACAGCTGATGCCAATCACCTACTGTACAATGCGCAACTTCAGTGCCCTTCAGTCTTAACTAATGCTATGCTTCAAGTCCCCTTCAATGCAAAAATGTGTTGTTTATTTTTTTTTTGTGGTCCATCAGTTAAAAATGTATTCTGCAGTTATGATAAAGACCCCCAAAATACAGCCAGTCACAGAACCATCTTCAGTGACAAGATGCAACAGATGGTTTGGCTCCCACAGAGATCTCAACATCATCAAGTCAGTCTGGGAATACACGAAAAGACAGAAGCAGCTGAGACAACCTAAACCCACAGAAGAACTGTGTGTTCTCCAAGATCCTTGGAACAACCAACCTGCCAAAGACCTTGAAAAACTATGTTCAAGTGTACAGAGGAGAACTGGTGTTGTTTTAAAGGTTCTGCCTAATCACCGAAAATGTTGGTTTGATTTAGTCTTCTTCTGTTTACTGAAATTTGAATGAAGTTAATCAATCTACACATGGCACAAACACTGTTTTCACAATTCACTTCTTCTGAAGGGGGGAAGTTACTCTGCTCAACCTTAATCTCAATTTAAGGGGTGGGCCTACGAGGATGATTCATATAGTTTGAAGCGAGGTGGGGTCGAGTGTGTAGCTTACACAAATGTGATGTGGAAATGCTGTATTTTTTGGTGAACTACAAAACATCTTGAGTCCAGCAGTTAAACTTTTCACTTTACTTGCATATTCATATATTCTCAATGAGGCAAAAGGAGTGTTTTCATCATGCATGGAGGGGATCTTTCATACTGTAAATGATTAGACTAATGGTTAATAAAGTAAATGGAAGTACTGTATATGTAGAAACGGGATCAGGATTGTCTGTTGAGAATTAGTGTTGAGCAGACAGAGTGTATCAGGGCTGTCAGAGCTTATTTTGATCCCTCTTGAGTTTTTTTGTGTCCAAACCACACAGCCATCTGCAACCCTCCATTTCCTCTATCATCCTACATTTCTACATGGTGTACCAGTATTCTTTACATATCCCTGCATGCAATATAGTATTACGGGTATATCAGCAGCTCCTTGATGACAAGAAATCAGTTCAACTCCAAAAATAATCTATAACCTCTTGGGGAATATTAGCAACAGATCCTATTGTTTTGCTGCTTGGCACTATGCCAGGAAGAACTGTTTGTCCAAGTTAGCAACAGTAACTAAGGAGGGCAAGGCTTTGCAATAGGTTGATTTTAACCACAAAGTAAAGTTTAGCCTGAGATTTCCTAGCAACAACATTTAGCTCAAGAGGGTAAGACTCGAATCATCTGCAGTTTAAAACTCTTCCATACACATTTTTTTTTCAACTTTTCTAGATGTGAGTTCTTCCTTGTCTTACATCCACTAGTTGTGATGGCTACACGGGGAGCTCCTTCCTCTTTCTTTGCCGCAGCAAAGCCAAGAACGCCCCTGCTGGGAGGGTGGTTCTTCCCCGTGTCCCATCATTGTCGCAGTCCTCATCCTGGGCGGAAACCATGGGGCAATAAATCCTGTCTTCACACCCACTCTGACAAATGTACCTTCACCTCCCAGAGTTGAAAAATAAATCTATACAGGATACAGCAGCATTCTTCTCAAGAAGTGTATACAAGAAATGAAGACAAGAATGAAGTATAAATAGTGTATATAATATATAAAACAGGCCACATATACATACACACATCCCTCCATACGGGATCAGCACACATCAATTAAATAGATCCTGTTAGACTCCATATTTATCTAAATCAAAACAGTCAGAGTATTGTTGGAAAGTGTTCAGTTCCTCTTCTTTTTCATCTCAACTTTCAAAAAAAATCTTTCCTTCTCATCCTCTCTTGTTCACTTCCTCTCTATCTCCCTCTCTGTCATTTCACTGATCAATACCAGAACTGTAATGATGATGAACAACCCGCATCAAGGAAAAAAAAAAATCGAAAAACATATTTTTGTCCTCCTACACATGCTGATGACATCTGGCGAGGATGTGGATCTTCTGTTCTGTTTCCTTCTGTCTCTACACATATGTAAATAAGATTTGTGTGCTTGTGGAACTAATCTGTATTATGTTGCAAGTAGCTCATCGAAGTACAAAATAGAAATATTCTTTCCAAATATCCATTTCTACCTTAGGGAGAGTGTGAGTCATACCTTAACCTCTTCCAGAAATTATATCTTGACACGTGCATGCATTTGTAATGTGAATATGACGACCACGCAAAATTATCATACAGAAAACTGATTGAGGACTCATCAGATGAGAATCTGGACTTTGAGGCTGGGCTGTGAGTGATTTCTTTAAAGATGGCAGAATACCAAAATACTGTCTCATTTGAGTATTTCATGCATTTCTATAATTAAAAGGCAACGCTACAATAGTTCTGCAAGATTTTATGTCTCCGTGTAGTTATGTAGTTGTGATTAAAGCTGTAAAGCACATGTCCAAAGGAGCCTACAGCCGTTCAGGAATAGAGATGCTTTCAGGTAAATGCAAATCCTAAAATGGCAACAGATTATCATGATCGATCAAACCTTCTATACGCATTGTTTAAAATTGTTTAAGATTAGTCGGACTGGGATGTCTTTGATCCAAGAAATCAGAAATACATTTATATTATGTAGTATATTTAGCCTATAGTGTCCATGATTTATGTAATAGCTAAAGCAGTGAAGTAGATGGAACAGATAGTAGGCTATTTACACATATTTACTTATTTATTGATTAATATTATATACTCACTTCAATTTTTTTAAAATAAAAAACACTGCATGATCCCTTTGTCTGTTGCTCTCTATGACTATTAGCCTACATAGTAATAAACTGTCATATTTAGAGGACAGATAATCATCCATTCGTTTATATCTGGATAAGGATGATCCAATCCAATGTTGCTTTGAAAAAGTAAAATGACTTACCTGATCATGGAGAGCAAAACACAGGATTTCCAAATCCTATCCTATCCATCCTGATCCACATTAAACTTTTTGAAAAACAGGGCTTAGGGGACCATGAATGTCCCAGTCCATCCAGTAGCTGAAATATTTCAGTCTGGACCAGTGGTGGACTAACAGATATTCTGAGAGCCACGATTCTAGCATGGCTAAAAATAGTAATGTCAAACTAAAATAAAACTGTTTATTTTTTCATTTCCCTATAAATGCATAAAGCAACGACTATTTGAAGTTTTCTGCTGTCTATATTTGCAGACACAGAAAATAAAATTTATAACCTGCCGCCTAATTCATAGTATTGTCTTGTGATGTAAAATCATGGTGTACAGACCATGGTACAGACATGACGAGCAGCGGATGTCAGAGTTTGGGAATTCCTTTCTGGACACCTGACAGAGCGCATTCACTTCAAATCAGGAGCTCCAACATGGGCACCCATTCAGTGGAAAAATGTGTCTTGAATTTTCCACATTTGACAAAAAAAAGGATTTGAAATGACTGCAACAGCGCATAGAGACATGCTTATCAGATGACTTGAAGCAATAATCTGCCATCAGCAAATCCAGGGATAATGCATTTAACATCACCCCATAGATTCAGTGTTATCAAATCCTTCCCATATGGCCACACTGTTCGCTTTCTTCACCATGTTTCAAAGCAGTCATCAGTAAGAGTTTGCCTATGTGACCTTTTCTCACTAAAAAGGAGTTGTTGGAAAGCAGACATCATTTTACACACAACTATTATCTTGTATGACAAAGCAGCAATGACTTCTGAAATACTAGTTTTTAACTCAAGAAAAATCTTAACGGATGTATGCTTGAATGCACATTCCTTTCTAGAGTATTCCAACATAAATACAGTTTAAATAAATTAAGTGTTAATCATGTGTACATTAAAAAGTCTTGTGCCTTTTCATTTCTGTGTGTACCACTTTTAGATTCTTGTTACAGCAAGAATCTGAAGTACAGCAGCAATCATCAGCTCTATTATAGGTCCTCATATGAGGTCTTTGTCAACACACTACAGTAAGTAAGTGATGCCAACTGCAAAACTGGAAACACAGTTTAAATCAATAGCAAAATGATAACAGGAACTGATGCTATTCCATTATGGAAACCTATGTTGTGTATGTATGTATATAATATATTGTCAAGTTGCTATGTAAATGCAGTGAATACAAAGCAATCTATTACTGACAAGGTGCTTCATGGATTAAAACTAGATCGATAAAACTAGATAAACATAATATAAAATGAAAATTTGTGTCTACTTCTGACTTTCATCTTTCTAATTTACCTTGGCAAAACAGGCAAAGATGCCTGAATATTACTCACCACTCAAATGTAGCCAATCTGGCATCAAATGAGTGGAAAAAATGTGCAATAACTAATGGGATGTAAGCAGCTAGGGAAAGAGAAGAGATTTTTATAATGATTAATATTCACTGGCATTATATATGGATTGAATCTACTTATTTGTGTACTATGGTATTGTGGTATTATGTACTATAGTGTGGCAGGTAATGCTTATTTCCCTTTAGCTCAAAAGGAAACATACATACTGTAGTTAACTAAAATGCGGTCAAGTTAATTTATATTCTATTATTTCATTAGCACTTTTAGAAGAAATTCCCAACAAGTCATAACATATACAATTAGATTTGGTGTCACAAGGCAACAACTGTGATAATAAAGGATATTTCCTGTCTCACCTGCATTTCTGAGGAATCTGCCGCAGTAGGAAGTGACAATCCTGGTGGTGGGGTCATAAAAACCGTCTCCACAGTCGTAGCACCCATCAGGAATGACACGTGGAGGATGCAGATCAGTGAGCTGAGATTCTCCTACATGAGTAAAATTTTCTATTGAGTAAAATTCTTATAGGAGTTTATGTTTACTAATACTATAACTCACAGACCTCACAGTGTTATTAACCGGATTTTTGGCTCAATGAATAAGCTTCCACCTAATGTTTCTTAGCTTCATGAGTATCCTGTTGTGATAAGTCAGAATATTTTCTGGCAAATATATTGAGCAGATAAAAAAGTGTGAACCTGCAGGTCTGAGTCCATTGCATCTCTCAGTGTAGAAACGCCTGTCGTAACCATCACAGTAGTCCCAGTCCGTCTCCTGGTACTGCAGACCATCAGCAAAAGTGAATGACCCCTAGTTAGGAAGCACAATGAAATAAATTATGTTCATTCTTCATGCTTAATTCACTCATATAAAAAACTGTCATAATTACTTAAATGGTGCCATGCAGATTAGTTTACAAGGCACCACACTAAGAAAATTATATTTGAAGAGCTTAAGAGCAATGTATTTTTCCAGATACTATGTCCCTGTTACTTAAATATTCACATACTTCACTACACTATTGACTCACTGTTTTCACTGGGACTTTTTTTTTTGGTAGAAAGTAGTAAAAAAGCTGTTGAAAGCTAGGTCTAGGGGTTATCCTACATACCTCAGACATGGTTGCTGGAAACATATGCTGCTGTTGAGGTTTTTAAATGTCACTTTTTAAGTGCTTTAAGCACCACAAAAGAATTTTAATTATCTTCCATTGTCTCTGGGTTAAGGCAGAAATCTCAGAGATGGATATCTTAAAAACCTCAGCAGATAAAACCAAAAGTATCGGCATGGATATACATCACTAAGCTGAAAGTGGAAAAATATGTCTTTTGGTATTTTGGGTGAACCCACACACATGTATCCAGTGTGTGTGTGTTACAAGTGCATGTTTTAGTTGAGGAATGATAGAATAGATNTGGATACATGTGTGTGTGTTACAAGTGCATGTTTTAGTTGAGGAATGATAGAATAGATTTTGAAAAAAATATATACACTGTTTAGTCATTTTGCATATTGGAAACATAACAATTTTTGCAAATCAAAGTCAGCTATATGCAATGTGTAACAATATGCTATAGTTTAATAACATTTCAATTTTTGAGGAGAGTGCTAAGGGATCAAATACAAATTCATCATCAATCCATCCTAAAAGAATCAGATACGTGCAAATTAGAGCAAATCCACAATAATAGCTTACAGTTAGTGAGATGACACATGCTAGATTTAGCTTTGTCTTCTCTATAGACTGTTTTTACAGTACATATTTAGGGTAACCATTGTAGAAGAGGTACAGGTGTAACTAATAACATTACGGGCCACTTAAGTGTACCATGGAGTCATGTCTGCATGCACAATACCACAGTCCTGGAATACCTATGGAATGCAGTCTTGATTAACATTATTGATTACACCTGTGCTTATCCTGCTGTGACATGTTAAAATACCTGCAGTGGGGAGGGTCTGTGCACCATAAGAAATTGGAGGTTACTATGAATTTTATTTGAATATATTCTTTGATCAAATTTAAGACACATATTGTAGTTGTCCCAGTAATATATGCACTGAAACAGATTTCTTATATGGCATATAACTGTAATTTCATTTAAAATTTTGTAAATCTTTCAACTTAATATTGCCACTTTTCAGCTTGATTCATCTTGTTTTGTGTTTCATAGAAACTGTGCAATCTATAAACTAAGGAAAGGTGAACTTTCACCATAGAACTATACCTCTTTGCACAAAATGCTCTTATCACCTCAGGAATCACATTTGAGTCATTCTTTGAAGGGGGGTACTGCACAATGAGCTAGGGCCTACCAGATACAATTTCAAGAGTTTGAATTTCAAATAGTTTATTGGATAGTTTAGCCCAGTTTTGAATTGAAGCAGGTTTTCTTGGGTTGACATGCATGCAGGTGCAGTGTAGTCTTGGCCAAAGTCAGTCATGGTTCAGAACCGCTATCATTTCAAATGAACCGCAACTGAAATGATGATGATAATTGGAGTGATCGCTGTTGTGGCAAAAGCCCGTGAAAGATTGCATCAGAGCAGGAGAGACTTTATCTTCATGCAGGAAAAAAGGAGAGAAACCTAATAACTACGGCAATAATGGTAAGTGATTGCTAAAAGGGACCAGATGTAATATCAACTATAACCAATGTGAAACACATATGTGTACATGTGGATGCATAAAGTCTGTCATGCATGCCGGAAGACACACATATCAGATCACAGGTACAATGCACTTACATGACTTAAATTCATTTCATGGAGACTTTCCCTAACCTTAACCATAATCACTAAGTTACTAGCCTAACCCTAATGCTTATCCTAACCTTAACAATTGAGCTAAAAATCCTATTTTTCCCAAGTGGGGTCACAATTCTTGTCTCCAGTTGGACGAATAGTCCCGAATTAACACTAAGTCAGAAAAATAGTAGCCTATTATAGAATGGACCACACACACAAAAAATACCTCACCTGTTTAGCTATGCCGTTTTCCCAGGTGGTCTCATATTTACTGCCATTTGGAAAGTGTAGCACTCCTTTGCCATGGAACATCCCATCTTTCATCTCTCCCACATACTTGCTCTCTGTGGGAAAGGTGTACTCTCCTCTTCCCTCCATTCTGTGGGTGAAAATATATAATTCTATATATGGGGAGAAAATATATATTTCTCCCAGTATTTCTCCCAATATTTTCTGCTCTCCATAACCAACTGGCTGTGGTTTTATAATATGGTTGTGCTGTTTTTAGGGTTATAAAGCTACGGATACAACCTAATTGTGTTACCTGCCATTTTTCATATCCCCTTTGTAACTGCTTCCAGTGAGCTCCATCGAGTTGCTACGTCCTATCCTCTTAAACTCAACAAAGAAGTATAAAAAGGATAAATTTAACACCTACTGGGAAGAACAGCTCAGCCGTCAACTGTGCCGCTACCATGGCAACGCGAGTACGGAAGTGAGTATATAATATTAATCAATAAAGCTATGGAACTTTTCAATCCAAGGGTTAAATTGATCATTTGTCTCCGTGTTGTCGTTGTTAATCAATCTCAACATGAACTCATAAAAATAGCATACAAGCAAACTATAAATAACACATTGATCCAACTTTCAATTATCCTCCTTTACAACTTTTCAAACGCGCATGCGCGTCACAGGAGCTGTTGTTTTCGTCGCTCTCTTGATGGCGTCATCAGACTGACCTTCTCAGTCTCAGCGGCCCCGTCGCTCGTCCTGGATCCAGACGAGACGAGGACCTTGAATTAGATTTTCTGCCATTTGTTGTATTACAGGCGGATACACACAGCCATGCCCACAACGGTGGAGGTTCCAACTTTGCAGGAGCTGAATGTGGACGATGTGAGTAGCCATGACCATATGTGTGGCTTGAATGGAAATCATAGAAAGACAGATCATGCTAAAGGCTAAAGCTAGCTGCTATGTCGCTCAGGATGAGGCACTGTCACTTTTAAACGTTTTAATGTCGTTATCAGCCTTTACAATGTTTTAAAAATAGATCTACAATATAAATATACATAATATATTCGCCAGTAGCTGTTTCTGGTTTCAAATAGCTACCGTAGCAATATTGGTAAGCAATAGAGGAATCAAAATATATCTTTAAAGCACAACCAATACAGGTTATAGCGATCATTAACTCTGTCGGAAAGTTGTATCCCATTCCTCTGTATCTTGATTACTTTTTTATCTCATCACTGATTATAGAGATATTACAATCCTCTGACCGCTTTATATTAGCAGTGTTGTTTGGCTCATTGAACTTGTCCTTGGAAGTCAGGTGTCAGTTGGCAACAGCTTGTTTCTCCCTAATACTAAATATGGAAGTATCGATGATTTTATAAACCATATGTGGGTTTATCAGTGCAATTTTTTAAGTGCAGTAGTTTGGTTAATTGTTTCAGTATTACAGTGTAATCCACAATGTCCTTAGCTCATC
>JANJYP010158233.1:0-10528 GCA_024605115.1 Rastrelliger brachysoma
GAAGAGAACCGAGGTAGGGACTGTGTGCTGGGGTGAGGGGATGGAGGGGGAGGCAGATGCAGGGGGAGGACTTTGGTGGGGGGGTATGAGTGTCCGTTGACCGAGGCAATGGGACAGGGGTTGGGCCTGCGGAGCAGGAGGGTGTGGCACTGCTGGGAGGGGGAGTGACCTGGACTCAAGCCAGGAGGAAGGAGGTGCAAAACAACAACAACAACAACAACAACACAACAACAACAACAACAGCTGATCAGTCAACTTGAAACAAAACAAATCTAATCATATCAGAAAATGTGTAAAAGAATAATTACTTCAAATCATAAAATGAGAAGAATACATCCATATATCCACATGGAATATATTTATATAAATTAAAATATAATATCACTGTAGCAATAAAGCAAACTGAAATATGAACAAAAGCATCACAGTCAAGCAGAGCAGAGACGTCTATCACAAAGCAAGTTCAAATGAGTCTGGTTTCACTGAGCGTCTGTAATCTTGGATAACTGGTATCATGAGACTGATTAATAACTTTTGAGTTTTCCAATCCAGCTTCAAGCTGTCACGAGGAAAATGCACAGTTCTTATTTTCAAGCTGATCAGATGTATCATCCTCACGACTATGAGTGGACTATTTAGGGAAGGGAAGTTTGGTTTACTGCAGTAAAATGTGATATTTATTGAGGTGAAATGCATAAATGCCATGACTTTTTAATACATGCTCAGCATGTTCATGTATTCAGAACGAATAAGGAGAATAAATGAATTATCCATAGTGACATTTTGGTGCTTTGTGTCTTTTGATGAACTACTATGAACTATTACTTAATAAGTTAAGTCAAAGCTCTTCCTTCTGTCAGCACAAAAAAGAACAAGTACAAGTGGTCAAAAAAGGCCTAAAGAAAAGAAATGATAAGGTCTACTCAAGCTAATCAATTAATTCATTAATTAGAACCCATTAGACTTAAGGTTTTATAAAGACCATCGCTTCCATCACTATCAGGGTGACCAAAATAAATCTTATGCTTTAGTGACCATATGTGGGTTCTGCAACAAGAAGTGGTTCGACTCTGTTGTTTTGCTTTTTAACTTCCTGTCCACACTAGAATAAGGAATGGTTTGCATTGTGAAAGTTGATTGTATCTGGTAGTGATAATGTTGTTTAATGAAGAAACCACTGCAATATTTATCTAAATTACAGCAAGTTTTCCACATGAAATGACCAGATCAACATACCACTTGTGATTTCAAACAATTATCACATTTCGTGCCATACTAACTTTTGGCACAGCAGTACGTAGCATGCATTCAGCAAAGATTCATTAGCACAATCAGGTGGAAAATAGGCAAATCTCACCTGAAAACAAAAATTGCTACCATGGACCATGCAAAAATAATTCCCAGATAAGGTTTGCATTCAGTTAGTCAGAAGGTACACGTTGATGTGCTGTTCAGACAGCAGAGCTTCTCTACCTCAGACATAAATATTGGCATTTTGAAAATGACACTGCATTTTTATGTTAATGATTTTATTTTAATGACATTATTGACTGATTGCATTTGGTGCTAAGGTTGAGCTTATAAATAGAACTCAAGTACAGTATATTTTTTATATACCTTTGAGCCAATGGTAAATACAAAAATTAACACTGAAATATTTTGTTTCCGTGATATATGTAGAAAGTTTTTAAAAAGTGACTATACATTGCTATTTGCTGATAGTAAAAAGAATCACATTACTTTCCTTTTATTGCAGTTTTTCCAACTCTTGCAATTTTACCTTAATACTTAATATTTTGTAAATTATTGCTTTTGCTTTGACAAAAGCATCTACAAAATCCAACATTTTGGGCCACAGTAATCACAAAAAAACTGTGAATTCCTGAGAGGAACAGACTATAATCAGCAACAACAACCAAAAGTTAGGTGACAACAAAACAGTAAATGGGGTGTATTGCATGGGGGCAACTGTATATCACTTTATTGTAAATGTTATACTTTTGCCCGCATCAGGATGATGTAGTGATTTTTTTTTTTGAATGAATGAATGAATCCTGCTCAGTACCAGCTAAAAGCGAGCCAACTTTGCGATACAACAAAGTGAGTAAAGCGGACAGATAGCTAGCTAGCCCACTATTCTTGCTTTGTGATACAGGCCCTAGGTTGGGTTTATTAACTAGGGAGGGTGACAGAAGGAGCAGAAATAGAAGCGGAGGAGAGAGCGTGTCGACAGCCAGTAGGGGACAGTCTTAGGTGATTTGAAGATGGTTGGGGAAAACAGATGAGCTGCCTAAAGAGGCCGATGATGCTGCAACTATCTACAACTAATGATTAGTTATAACTACACAACAGCTGCAGAGCTCACGCACGTACAACTGCACATACACCCATCCCACCCTGAACCCCCCCCCACACACACCGCTGTGATGTGGGTGGTCACCTGCCCTCTTGATGACTTCCACCATGTTGGAGGGGAAATACCCCACTCGATCATTTCCTGTGCGGTTGTCATGGATACAGCCTTTCCATCGGCCATCAGAGTGCTGCTCCAAAACCTGTAAAATCATAATTAAGTTTGTGTGAAAAGTTTTTTTTCTAAATTTTTAGCAACCACTGTTAAATTGTTAAATACTGCTTAGTGCTGATTTACAAAATGAATTATTCAACTTTCAAGAATGTCTTAGCTTGTAGAGACTTAAGAAATGTGGAAATTTAGATTTTTTTACATACATTAATTTATATTTATACAGCTTATAATGAGGAGAATATTTGTTATTTATGCTACCTTAACCAATGTTATTTAGCTAGCTAGTCATGTAGTTTAGCTAACGTTATTAGTATAATGCTTTGTTAAAGAAGGTATATTGTTTACTTTTTGGGAAATGTAATTGTAAAATGCTATTTTCCCCATTAACATTAACCATCATTTTAATCAAGTGTCAGTTCAGATATCTGGCAGTTAATGGGTGTAAATATTTAGTAGCAACTAATCTTTTAATCCCATTTTAATTGAGTGATGTGCAAACACTCATTATGAACACTTTATATACACTAACACATTATTAAGTAGTTTGAAGAGCTGGTTCAACTGGCATCAGTGTGTAAGTAAAATAAAAGTTATTCCTCAAGCTAAGGATGTTGCTCACACAGTACATCTATAAAGGATACGACCTACACTGCATATTTGCTGCATTCACTGATACTTTTCAGTGGACAAGCTCGGAAATGAATTGCATTTAGGTGCAACTGTTCGATCTTATAAGTACCGTGATAATGTCCCCAGCTTTGATGTTGAGGCTGGTAAGGTCGTAGTTGTTGCAGTAATCCTTCAGTGCTCGTACCTGCATCGCAGCCGAAGCGTCTGTAAGACAGAAATATAGTGTGACCAGTAGAGTCAAGCAATGTAGGAAGGAAGTCTTACTTTAGTAGTGACATTAGCATCAGTAATCAATATGCTCAGTGATCACAATGCTATCCAAGGAATCAAATAATAAACATTTCTGTTATTAATGATTAAAACATCTGTTCTGCAATAACAGATTTTTTGGTTACATAAGGGCTACGGAAACAAGTTGTGAACACGACACAGACACATCATCACTTTTTTAAGTTAATATTGTGCATTTCTTTGTGAACAGTCGCTTATTTACACATCCAGCAGACATAGAGTAACATTACAGCTGATTTGGAGTCCATCTGTCCATCTGGTGAAAATAGATGCAATATTCACTATTTTTTTGAGCTTTGTTTTTGGTCTCCACCAACTCCAAAGAGAAGTATCTGGCGCTTAATTGCACTCATAGTGTCATCAACTTAGGTCATTACAACTTAAAATTTTGAGGTTTTCCTTGCATTGCATTTTTACATGTTGTTTTAGTATCTCTTGGTTGTAGGAGCTGCAACCACACATATCTATCTACAGTATCTTAAGCTGCTAAATGCTAGACTGTGTTTATCAACTAGCCTCCAACTGTGTCTGTCTGCAGTCTGGTGCTGAGCAGGTAGTGCACAGTGGATTTTTAGAGCCTGTTCAAAAATGATGATGATGATGATGATGATGAGCAGTGAGAGTGCATAACAACTGTAAAGCTGTGAACAGAAGCTGAGGGGGGCTGCAGAGTCCGATGATTAGGGCTGGGTATCGTATCAATTTTCAAGACCAGTACTGATACCACTACCCTTAAAACGATACTGATAAGAATTGAGTACTTCAATATTTTTTTTCAACTTTGATTCGAGATTAATCATGAAAAGAAAGAAATCGGTTGCGTAAATGTCACCCCGTGTCATTTTTTTCTTGACCCAGGTACAAAAAAAAAAAAAATGATTGCAGGCATTGTTTGACAGACACAGTTTTGGAAACTACTCGGTACTGGGTTGTTTCGATTGATACCTGTAAGGTATTGAGTACTGATACCCAGCCCTACCAGTGATAAAAGAAAGATGAAATGTTTATTGCTTTACAAATCACTTAATGTTCATAATTATTCCATTAATGGTTAATTTCATAACACATAATATATGACTCTCCCCTACATGATAGTAATTTAACTACTTTTAATGAGGCCTATAAAAAGCATCTGCGTCAATGTTTGTGAGTCTTTTATTACTTGGTATTGGATCATAGCCGTGTTGTGTGGTGTTTGCCCTCCTGTTCTCACCTCTCAGTAGCTGCTTGATTTCTCGGCTGGCCTGTGTGGTGGTGAATTGGTTAACAATGTCAAGAGCAGTTTGACTCAGGGTGTTCCTCACTCCTGCACTGATGCCACTCTGGATGGAGATAGAGTGAAGAGAATATTACAATAACGGTATTAAAATACAGTACTACACACTGTTTCTGAGGGGTTTCAACCCTTTGTGTACAAGCCTTTAAAGTTTCTGTCTTTCTGGCATTTCATTCACTTTTCTGTCATGTTTTGGTCAACATCAACAAGCAAGCAAACTTTTTTCAGTATTATTTTATCTGGAGGTGACAAAAGGCTAAAACACAAAGCGGCTCCACTGCCCACCCAGCCACATGTACACAAATATAAAAAAGGTAACGTGTGCAAGCATGGTTGCCTGGTTACATTTTAAAATAGGGGGCCATGCTTAAAGATACATAATTGGTGTGGGGTCTTTATGTAATGTTATGTAAGGCTTCATCACAACTCAGTTTGATGAACGAAAAGTGCTGAGGTGAAAACCTGGCCAGCTGAGGAGACGGAGACAGCGTTAACAACAGCTGCTTATGTACAGACATTAAACTCACAGACACACAGGCAAAGAGACTTACATCCAGCAGCAGGCGTACTACCTCTGTCTTCCCACAGAGGGCAGCCTGATGTAGTGCTGTCCCAGACTCGGACTGTCTATTGATATCTATACCAGCCTGAATCAGCAACCTGCAAGTTTATGTGCACAAAATAAAGATAATGATAACTTTTATTTGCAAAACAACTTTTATAACATATCTTATAAAGTGCTTAAATGAAATCTGCATCAACATAAAAGAAAGTCTATAAACATGTCTTTAAATGCATTTCTAAAAAGATCTAATTTAGATTGCAATAGATGTAAATTTGAGGTTAATTTACATCAGGAAATTAGGGACGGAAAAGCGAGCTGAATGAGGCAGACTGAAAGGACAAGTCATTCTGACCGTATGACATCTATGTGTCCATTCTTGGCTGCAAGATGGAGAGGTGACACTCCGTTGGGGTCGGAGGGTTTCGGTTCCAGCATGGCTGCACACATGTTACTGCTGAGCAGGAGCTGGACCACCTAAGAACAGAGACACACACATACAGCATTGCAATGTTAACATTTTAACGGTAATTGCACTGCATTCATTTTGTGCAAAGTGATTTACAACACATGCCAACATTCACCCATCCACACACATTAATACAATGATGGCAGATGCTGATATACAAGGTGCCAACCAGCTAATCAGGCACAATGCAGCACTTCCTATCCAAAACTCTCCACAATATTTCTGTGCTCACCCATTCACACGCACTCACACACTGCCGGTGCAACCATCGGAAGCAATTTAGGGTTCAATATCTTGCCAAGAAACACCTTGTCCTCCAAACTGGATGAGCTGCGGATTGAGCTACTGACCTTCTGATGAGTGGATGACCCACTCTACCTGCTCTCATCCCAAATATGTGCTGCATAACATTTTTATCAACAGTTCCCGAAGTCTGCAGTGCATGAGGTGAAACAGTTTGTATGTATGCTATTCCCTCTGCTTGTAACCTTCTGCAAAACCAAAATTTAAATTTTGTGAATTTAGATTATTGCTGTAGAAATTTAATGCTCTCTCCACTTGCTCTCAAAATTTTGGGATTATCTTAGATTCTGAATGTGTGTTCCTTTTTGGTTGTCATTTTATGTTTGTGTTGCTATAAAGTTGAGAGTTTTGTTAAATCAAACCCCATTTTTCAAACTATTTTGATTTATATTTTTTAATGTATTTATATGTATTAATTACCCCTATTTGTAATGGATTGTGTACTAGTGGCAGTTCTCAGTTTGAAATTCTCACATGGGATAAAAAAACCCTTCAAAAACCCTTCACATGCATGAGAGATTTACACAAAGCAAATCATACAGCGCTATTGTTTTTAATCATATCTCACTGTTTACTCCTAACACTGCATCAGACAGTTATCATGTTACCAAATACTTTCTACATTAACAGGTATGTAGACACATTATTTTCTGATTTTTTAAATGTTTTGTACAGCTCAGTTTTAAATAATGCAGTGCAGCTGTTGTGTTTTCACTGTAAACAGATACACAAGTGTTTGTAATGGTGATGTATCTGACCAAGTAGCTATTCAACAAGAGTTTGCTGTTGTATTACATGAAATATACTGTTACCATGGTGAAACTTGTCACTAAATAAAACAGGAATGAGATCATAAAGACCATAAGTGTAAGATGCCATTTAGATAGTTTACGTTGTAGTTTCTGTTCTTCTTTCTGTGAAATAATATTGGCAAAAGAAAATTCCACTTAGCATGTGTTTCCATCCACTAACATCTAACATGTATTTGGAGTGGGTTCATCAAGATAAAGATTGGGAGCATTAAATCATTTTAAAAGACATAGCACAATGAGATGATGAAATTAAAAGAGCGAGTGTAACATCAAAATGTGACTGTTGTTTGTTTCATCGATTCATTTGAGGAATGTTACCATGAATTAAGTTTCATTTTTTCAGTAGAGTGGAAACATGAGTGAACATTTCAATCTCCTCATATTGAAAGAAAATTAAGGCCGTGAATTAAAAAACATTTTGTAACTCATTGTTATTCCTGCCTATTTTGGCCAGGATACCCTTGTAAAAGAGATTTAGTTTTTAACCCTTTCTAAGCCTGCTCAACTATTCTATTTAGCCCAAACTTTTTGGGCAATCTTTACCACTTTTATGAGGTATGTAATACACAAAAAGATCATCAGATTACATTATGTTTGCTAGATAGGGGTCGTGCTAGTTTATAAGAAAAATACAAATCACTGCTGAAATAAGAGATCCTGCTGGAGACATTTTAGAAGTTTAGTTTTTCATCTTGTATATGAACAGAATGAATCTTTAACATGTTTTAAATATGTTTTGAACAAATGGGGTCTGAATGAAGTCTGTAAAACATAAAATCTATGGTCAGTGAGATGTTGTCATGGCTTCTAAATAGCATTTTATTTGTATGACATAATCAAAAATCAATAAAAATCAAGCTTTAAGATTTAGATTAAGTATTTATGCTTTTATGTATGTATTAGTGTGTGTGTGGTTATTTGGTTTTTAATTAAATCTACTCTACTCACTGCCACACGTCCAAATTCACAGGCGAGGTCCAACGGAGTTTTCCCAGCTGAGTCGGAGATACATGGGTTGGATTGATGTTGTAGCAACATCTCCGACTGCAACACACAGAAACGAACATCTTACTGATGCTGATACTGGGAATTTTCTCACAAATCATGCATGCATCGTCAGGCACCGATACACACACCTCACAAAAACACACACAAGGCCATTGTACACATCAAAACACACACACAAACACCAACAGTATACACACACACACAGTTACCCCATCATAGTGTCCATGCTGAGCTGATAGGTGCAGAGGGATCTGTCCTTCATCTGACTGTCCATTGACTGACGAGCCAGCCTTCAGGAGCATTTTCATTGGTTCAGTCTTCCCCTGCCATGCAGCATAATGCAGAGGACGCATCCCTACACACACACACACACACACACACACACACACACACACACACACACACACACACACACACACNCATGAACACATATACGAAGACAGACACAAAGAAATGAGAACACATATACACATGAATGCATGCAAGTATACACAATCAATTAATATTCATTTTTCTCACTCCAGTTTTTCTGTGTTTGCACAACTATTATTAACTTTTATTTTAGTTTCAATTTAGCTTTCTGACGCCTGCAAATTAGATAAAATTGCACCATAGAGAGTGACTGTGTGTGTATGATTGATCATGTAGTGCATGCATGAGAGGGAGCAAGTGTCTGTGTGTTTGTCATACTGTTAATGTAGCGTGAGAGAGAAAGAGAAAGAGAAAGAATCCTGATTGCCCCGTGTTGCTTAGTCGACACCCCTCCCCCCTCGAACCAACACCTGGGTCACCGAAATGAGTTTGTGTAGGTTGAGATGTCTGGCTACAGTATTACAATAAAAAAACCCACCTCTGCAACAAGTAAATGTCAGTGTGTACATTATAAATCATGCTTTATCATCCCAGTAATTATAGCTGTTATATATTTATCATATATATTACTAATAATAATCATTCAGTCAATCAAATGTTGTGAAACAGAAGCATATAATACAAGTACTGCAAATTTATACTTACATATACTACTTAAAAATGTGACTTGGCTATATTGCAGTACTACCACTGTCTATTTAATATGCAAATTGTAAAAGCACCTCTGATTTTCATTTAATTTTAAAGTATAATTATTAAATGTGATTATTTTTCTCACCAATAATTTACTCCATACAGGTTTTTTTTCTTAAGGAAACAATAAAACTCATGTTTTGCAGCTTCTGCAGGAGTGTCATTCTGCCTGACTCAGACACAGACTTTCAATCCCTCCTGGAATCACAATTTTATTGTGGTTGACATGCTTTTGACCTGTGATGACCCTGGGAGCTCTGTTTGTGAGAGCATCATGCTCACGGGACGTCCAAGACAAATTGCTTTCAGACAAAGTGCAAGATAAGAAAAACCTCATAAGTAGCTGAACGAGACCCAAGAGAAGAGGCAGCTTCACTGGAAATGCATGTCGCTGCACAGTCCAGCTGAGCATGAAGCAAATAATCAGAGTGGAGATATTACCAGGGCCTCTAACCAGGACACATTAAACACCACTTTGTAGCAGTGGCTACAAGGAGAAGTGAGCATGTTTCTCATGGCAGCAACCCAAGACCCCAAGTCTTCATACCAGTGATGAGCCATATCATGGAGCTGAATAAAGACGCCCCCCAGGCCTGGTTGGTTGGCATGAAGGACTCCTGACTCAGAGGGAAGGTGCTGGCTGGCAGGATTAAGAGGTAGCTGCAGGAATTGCAGAAGCTAAAGCTTGTGTATAAGAAGGGATGGTAAATGCCTCTCAGGCAGTCACAAAGATATTCCAGAAAAACAAAAAACTGTACATCAGGAGGAGGAATGAGGATACCACCTAGACTGTGCACAGTAATAGAGAAACTGATGAGAGGCAACTGAAATTCTTGATGCAATGGACACTGAGGAGGTGCTTCTGGAGAACTGCTGGAGAGGGGTGTGTCCATTTATTGGTAGAGGTAAACAGAGTAGTGTATCTTTAAATTCTGAAGACTGTGTCCCGAGTACCATGTTGATTTTGGAATCAGTGTGTTTTATTTGTTGGGCGGTGCAGGTTTTCCTAGTTTTATGCAATGATTACTCAACTCGTTTAGTGAAGAATGTACAAAAAGGTGGAGCTTTGTGGACCATGACCAGCCCATGGCACAATGAACCTTCTGTTTATTTACTTTCTGGTAATGAAGAGGGAAATACCATGGTCCTAACCATGTGTTCTCTGAATTTGGAAATACCCTTAACTGGGTTCACAAGAATATCTTGGCAGTTGCTGCTGTAGATGTTTGCATCATATCTCATTTGTTTGCCATTTACTTTTGGAAGCATATCAAAGGGCAAAGACATGCTGAGGCATGCAGGATGTCCAGATTATTGTTTTAAACTCAGATCTTGCACAAAAATTATTTTGTAGTTCGATATGATGAGGGTTTTAATGAAAGACGACTGCATCCCTGAAATTATTATTATTACTCTACTACTCCTCTATTCAATCAGTTTTATTAACTGTTATTGAGAATGAGATCTCCCTTTCAAAAGAAAACACTGAAACACTATTGTCCCAACTAGGTGAAGCATAAGTCTTTACCCTGAGCTTTTTTTAGCCACTTGGGTGCAACATAAGCAATCTACATGCACAACATGG
>JANJYP010158281.1:0-15077 GCA_024605115.1 Rastrelliger brachysoma
AAACTTATGTGGAAAAATGTAATGGTAAGCTCTCATTAATGCCTGTAATGATCTGATGTACAGATTTGCCATTTACCCGCCTAAAGAATTTGACCAATAACAGAAGGCCACATGAGTTTTGTTTACAGATTTTGGACCATTTGAGTTTGGCCTTTGTGAATGCAAACCGGACCAACTCAAAACTGAAATAAAGTATCATCTTCGTATTGGTTCAGACACAAAAATAGATCTTTCTTGGACCTTTAGGTGTGAACCCGACCTAAAACTACTTTGTTAAATCTGCATTATGTGATTTTTTTGGCCACTTGAGGGCACCATAAACAACTTGTCATCACCTTTTAAGTTGATATGATGAACTTGATGCCTAACAGTTGCTTATTTCCACTCCCAACTGTTAACAAACATTATCATTCATTTGTATTCATGTTTCAGTCCACCTGGTGAACACAGCTCTGTTTTTGCTCTCTACCAACTCCTAAGGGAAATATCTGGTTCTTCAGCTGCTACAATAAATCCTCCACTATACTCACCAGCTAGTTGCTAATCATGGGTGTTTACCATTTGGTGCTAAGTAGGTAGGGTACAGAGCTTTGTTGGTTAATGTCTATGAAAACAGATTCCTACTGTGGCTGAAAGTGACACCATAAGAGTATTGAGAGTGAATATGAAAAATTAAAAAAACTAAAACAAGCTAGACAACGTTGCGTTAAAACTTGTCTTCAGTCCATACCTCTTAAAATTCCCAAATTGTGTTGTGAACTCAGACTCAAGCTCACGCATGTATACGGCTATGTCAGCAGTGCTGATGTTGCACTAGGAGGACCGCTCACTCAGGTGACTTTAGTAGTGGGAAGTGGAAATAGCATTATCATTTGAAAAAACTGCTAGCTGACCGACAAAAGCCCTCCATGTGTCAAACATGCCCAAAACAGTTTGCCCTGCACCACGCAGTCTAAAGTTGAGTTCATTGAGGTGTCCCATAATGTCTGCGAGAAACAAAAGTTTCATAATTCACTTCTCATCCTCCAGTTCTGGATATGTTTGGCTCTTTCCAGCCAGAAAGGCCTTGATAGCATCAAAGCAGTGGACAAATCAATCCAAAACTTTTCGCTGCTCAGCCATCTAACTGCTGAGTGGAGAGGAAGATCTTTGTATGCGCTGTCCATCTCCTCGAGCAGGGACTGAAACAGTCGGTGTTATAGCGCAGACCACTCAACTATGAAGTTAACGATCTTTGCCACCACAGCCATGACTTCAAGATCTGAATTTGACATTTTGCACACAGGTTTTCTTGGTGTATTATGGTGGCCAACTTTTTCTTCAATCAATGTGACAGCTCCCTTTTGTCTCCCGACCATGACAGGAATCTGTGTCACTGCAAACACTTTACTGATTCCTCGTTCCTCAAAATATTTGATTAATGCCATGGCTATGTCTTCTCCTTTTGTTGTGTCAGGCATTGATTTTAAGCAACAGTTTCTCTCTTATAGTTGAATCACAGTACCTTGACATGACTGCCAAACATGGGATGTCATTCATTGTCACGCTTTCATCAAGTTCAATGCAAAACACTCTAGCATCATTTAACCCAGCAGTTTGCTAAATTCTGACATCTTCTGCCACTTCATCAATACGTCATCGAACACTTTAGCTGACACAGGAATGTCCTTTACTCTTGACTTGATTAACTCTTTGTTTGGCAAGCTTTCAAAAAGAAAATCTGAGCAAAGGAGAAGAGCCTCCTTAACATATGCTTTAATGACGGCTTTCCATGCTTCGTAACGCAATGAGCAATGCGATAGCTTGTTTCAATAGCATGATTTTTAGTGGTGACAGATTTTAAGGGTACTGGCTTGTTTCTCATACCTGGAGCACAACATGTTTGATTGATTCAGCTTTGTCTTTGTGTTCTTTTAAAATCTTCTTGTGATTTGTGGTGCTTAATAGTTTAAGTTTAGCACACAACATTCTCAAAACATAAAGTGCACAAATGAACCCAAACTCCTCTGTCAATGAGGGCTGAAATACCTTAGTTTTAGCTTTGTTTGCTGGTGGTGTTGACATCAGTTACCACATATACGTATTGAGTCCCTCCCTCTGTGAGAGATGTGTGCAGGACTGCAGCTGCACAGCGCTGTAGGAAATGTGAGCGGGAGGGTGTGCTATCAGTCAAACTAAAGAAGGACTGCATGTGCGATGGGAACGGGTGGTTTTAAAAACTGCTGAGAAGGTAATTTTGCCAGTGTGCCAGTGACTTTGCTGTGGCATGTAAACTGAGGCATGTGTGCCTAAGATTGCCGACTCCTGATATGAGGAAATTTGAAAAAATGTTTTGGCACTCAATGTATGTTGAACCTTTGCTTTTCTGAGGCAGAGATTAGCTGTTATGGATATTAGGATTTGAGGCTCCAGTGCTCTTTCTTTTTTCCTTTCTTTTGCCACACCACAGTAACATCCTCAAAATAGGTTTGAGAAGGAAAACATGATTTTTTAAAAAATTGACCACACAAACATCTCAACCTTCAAAGGTATGAAGCCTAAAATTGTTTTCTTCTCCCTATTTCTTTTTCCAGTGATGGGACTAGTTTTCTGAGCCCGAATTGCTTCAGATGGCTGACAGACAGCAAGTCAAATGTTAGAACAGTGAATGCTGTGCAAGACAGTGTGATAGGCTGTGTGGAGAATCTGTTGCTAGGCTCACTGTGAACAGACCAGTCAAGTCTGACATATGTTTTCAAAGCAGCCCTCTTAGCAGCTTGCAGCAGTTGCCATGGAAACTCCAATGCCATTTCCCCCCATTGTTTGGACCGCTCGATATCCCGTAAGCTTTTTTTAAGAGTCCTGGTTTGTTAAAGCCTGAAGACCGACAATGAGAGCTGGTTATTGTTTTACAGCTTGTTAGCGTGAGTATATATGTGTGCAGAGATTCAGTATATATACGTTTTTGCAGCTTTGTGTGCGTGTGTATAAAGTGCAGTATGCATAGTATCGGAGTTTATGGCTGCAGTTGTGCACATATATTCTATATATATGTCAAGGTGTGTGTGTCAGTAGGGTCAGAGGCAGTAAATAGTAAATGGACTACATTTTCTAGTCTACTGACACTTCACAACACATACCAACATTCACCCGTTCATGAATTTGTGCAATGTGCTCATCAGGGGTAATACAGTGCGTTTTATGCAAGCACTTTATTAATGCTCACACAGACACACAGACACATACACATGTGTACCCTCAATCATTCAGGAGTGATTGAGGGTTCTTGTCTAAGGACACTTCATATGTTTTGATGATGATGATCAAACCACTGAACTTCTGATTAGTGGACAACCCACTTTACCTCCTGATACACAACTGCCCCCGAAAACAAACAAAGACAAAAGAAGTCGTTCTTCACTTGACCTTCACAGCAGATGCAGACATAGACTGATGCTGCTGCTCTGTGTTATAAGCTTGTCATGCAGATTCAACAGAACTGAGGTATAATTAGGGTGGGATTTATGAAGAGAGAAATGTTGATATTTAAAATGTTTTGGTCTAATTTTTAAGAAATTTGTAAATATTTCATTTATTTATAGCTACGGTCATTTAAATGCTTGAATTTCCTTGTTTTCTTGAAATCAAAATGTCATATTTTCCTTTGTAGACTGACACATTTGATTTAATTGTGTATTGATACTCTTATTCCTTTGTTGTAGTGCTGAGCATGATGTTATCATCATTATGCTAGTAAAACATGCCTGTATGTGAGCAGCTATTACAATGAAAATTACACTGCTGACTTCAGAAATATTAATATTTAGATTTCACTTCTTTTTTTCACTTCTGAGACACCTGGATGCAATAAGAATAACATTTATGGAGAGATAAAAATCTTTTGAAGTAATTTATTCATATATATTATTTATAGATAGGCTATATAATAAAAGAAGAAAAGTCAAACTACATATTTTTGGCTGTGGCTTAAATCTCCTTCTTCTATATGCAAAACAGTTTTAATACAGTCATTTGTATTTAACTCACTGACTTGCAGTCAAGTGATTTCCTAAATGTTGCGTAAACAAGAAACTTGATTTATGTAATTAGATTTTACCTGTAGAATATTTATTTCTTGCTTCTGCAGGTAACTAGTCCCTAATTGGCTTTTCCCAAATATGCATGCACATCACAGAAGATGAAAGGAAAGGTGGAAATCAGGTGAAGTTATTATAAAGTGTCAAAGTCTGCATAAGGAGGATTGATCAACAAAACATCATAATGCAGGAGATTGTTTGTTGTTTCCAACTGGAAGCCAATTTAGCTTTAAAAAAAATTCACCTAAACATAATCCCCTAAACCATTTGCTTGTATTGTAACCATGACGTCAACGATTTCCTACACTTAATGAATACTTCTTTTAATCCAAACATTTTCCACGCATTTTCACATCATCAAACACAATTATTTTTAACAGCGATCATAGGAATTGGAATTGAAGGAAGATGCAGACAAATTATGTTATTGTGCCAACTGCTGCAGATGGGAGCATCAGATAAGGAACGACCTCGATGTTTATAGACTCAAAGAACATTAACCCTTTATGAAACAGTATAAATTATATGATACACATAAAAAAATTAAGTTGATGTAAAATCAAAATACGTTTTAAATTTCTAGATTTTTTTTTTCTTCTCCTGCGATGACTCATCACAGGGCTGCCTTCCCAGAGTGCCTTGTGTGTACGAGCCCTCATTTAGACTTGGGGTCAGAGTTCAGGCTGCTGAATGAGAGACAAATTGGCCGTCAGAAAAGGGCTGCTGACCACCCCAAAGTCCTGCCGGGCCACCATCTGCCTGAGGGTTGAGGCAGATGAGCCCTTCTACCCAGAGTCCTCAAGACTGGAAATCCAGCAAAGTGTGATGTTCAATCAAAACAGTTAATAGTGGGTAGAGTGAATTAATCCCACGTTCCCTGTCCATAACTCACGCAATCTCCATAGCTGCTGTGTTGACAGTGATCCAGGAGAGGTTAAAGTCTGTCAATAGCTCTCATATTGTGGAAAACAGATGCAAGACCATTTCTGCTTTAAGTTTGTGCTTCATCCTGTGTTAGTTAGCAGCCCCCATCATGACATCATTAAAAATTAATGACTAAGTACCTAAATCCTTTACAAGTACATTACAGTCCCATTATAAGTGAATGCATCCACTTGTTTACTGTCATCAAAACTTATTAATATTTGTGTATTAATAATGGATCAGATGGACTCTTCAGTTTCTCTCTGCTAAACAGAGCATCCTAGCCTCTTCTAGCTTGTTGCTTTGTCTTTTTTCTGGCCATCAAACTCTCATCAAAGCCCTTTTTTAGTAAACAAGGTCTGATGAGTAGCCTGATTCTCTCTATTGGGATCCGTTTGCTTCTTGGTGGGTGAAATACTTTCAAACAATCATCCTGCTTGGTTGTGACATATGCTATGTACACGTGTGAAGTAGGCCAATAAAGTCTTTCCCTTCAATAAAATTTCTTCTTGTTCTGGCTATAACTCTTCAATTTCGAGAATTGTTGTTGCTTCGCTTAAGTCAATCTCATCAGCTTTAAGAGTGCTGTCCCATTCAATTCATTGTCATTGTGTTCAGTGCAGCAAATGCATGACCTATCAGGTAAATAAGACAAACAAACATACAAACAAGCAACAAACAAACAAACAAACATACAAACAAACAAACAAACAAACAAACAAACAAAGAAGCAGTTACAATCACCTTATACTTGTTTCAAGTATAAAGTGCATTATATGAAAAGGACATTTTTCCCATTTCAGTCCTGACTAATGCAGTGTAGAGTAATAGTCAGTGTGATCAAGTACCAATACTGTGTGATTTTAGAGTTAATAGAGATGATAAGGAGGTAGAAAATGTAACAGAGCTTTATACATGAACAGGAACCAGTGCTAATCTTTTGTCATTGCCAAGGATGGCCAACCAACTTTTTGGTAGAGAGTACAGTATCATTGGTTCTAAATGCTGAGTTTAGAGCATCCAGTCGAGACTGCTGTTCTTCCATAAATTACATCTCCATAGTCCATAACAGAAATAATGGTTCAACAAGTCTTTTCCTGTGGTGTACCGGGAAGCAGTGTTTATTTCTATATAGAAAGGTGAGTATTGTTTTCAATTTTACAATGAATGTGTTAATGTGATGTTTAAAATTTAGACAGCTGTCAAGCCAGATGCCAAGGTATTTATACTGGGACACTTTCTCAAATCATGTACCAGTAATAGAAATAATATTACATGACTCAGAATGAGTACTCTTAGTTAAAAACATCCATTTTGTTTTATCTCTGTTTAATGCTAATTTATTTCTATGTAATTGAAGTTGGGAGTGAATCAAATGAGGATTGAAGACTTGATGGCTGACTGGAGAGTAGTTGTCGGACAATATACAACTGTGTCATCAGTGTAAAGTTGGAATTTGCAGGATTCTGAAGAGGGGATGATATCATTGATGAAAAGAGAGAACAATATTGGTGCTAACGCCGACCCTTGTGGAACACCTTTTGACATATTACGGAAGTGTGACTGAACATCATTCATTTTTACACACTGCAATCTGTTGGAGAGATTTTTTTTAAACCATGAACAGCCAACAGAATCAAAACCAATACAGACTAGCGTTTGTAATAGTAATGAATAATCAATATTACCATCAACAAAGAGAGCAGCACAAGACAACTTGCTATGGCAGATATAATGTTGTGCATAGGCCTAAAATCAGACTGATAGGGGGTGACTATAGAGAACAAATAGAGATGAAATCTGAGCTGATTATTAACTAAAGATTCTAGTATTTTAGCAAGGCAACACATTTTTGAAATAGGGCGGTAATTGTTTATAATACATTTGTCACCACCTTTATGTATGGGAAGTACAGATGCCGTTTTCCAAGCTATGGGGATTGTTCCAGTGGAGACAGGTTGAAAATATGAGTTATACATTCTGCAATTAGTGGCACTGAGAAAAAAGGCATCCAATTTATCAGCTCCAGTAGATTTTCTCGTATCCATAGCAAGGAGAGCATCAGTGACTTCCTCTAGACTCAAGGAGGGTATGGTGAAGTTAGGAGGAGTGCTATCAAACAGTTCAGTTTATGGTACAAGGTTGCAATCTGAGTTATTCTCATTATGATCAGAAAGATGTTCAGCAGTAGCAGCGTGATCACTGAAAGCAGTGCAAATATCTTTATGGACAGTTAGGATACTGTGTCGATTGACAATATGAGATGGAAAGGAGCTGTTTCTTGAAATTAAGTATTTTCTAAAATTTACTTGAGTTATGACCGGAAATGGTGAAGGAGTGTAAGCAGTAGTCAGATTTAACTTTTCTTAGGGCAGTAGTAGGCTACTGCGATTCCTAAGCTGTCTAAACAGAAGCTAGTGAGCCGGGCTTTTGAATCATCTGGCTTGAGAGTAAGCTCTGTTTCTAGAATTAAAAAGCTCAGCTAAGTCAGCTGTGAACCATGTGCTAGATCTAGTTTTTACCCTTATGTTCCTAATGGATGCATGTTTATCAACAATTGAATTAAAGACAGTCGTGAAAAGACTTTAGGCAAGTTCTGCATCAGGGATCTTAACATCAGATAAGCTACTATGATGTAGGTCATGTAGAAAAGCTTGTTCATTAAGATGTTTCAAGTTCCTTTTAGTTTTTTATAAGTGATGTTGCTTTCTTAGTATTTACATCTCTGATGCAGGCAATAAGACAGCGGTCACTTATCCAAGGATCAAATACTCCACTGAGGATGAACTTTTTGGGTTTATTACAGAGAATTATGTCAATTAGACAGGACTTTGAAATATCTTTTACATTATGTCTGGTGGTCAGAAATTAGCTGTGTTCATACCATTGCAGATATCCTTGAATTTATTTGACACAGGTGATAACCAGTCAAGATTTAGATCCCCTAAATGTTTTTTAATGTAATTCTCTATACTTTGGTATCTGACATAATGACTTATGATGCAGCATAGATTATTTTAAATGCATGCAAAAGTATTACACTTTACTTAACACCAACAATAAAACATTATGATGAGATATGCTGCATTATAGATGTATCCATATAAAAATCATTTTACTTGAAGTATACATATATAACTGATGATCCTTCATGGAGTATTATAGTATCCTATGAGTCCTTATAACAGTTGATTGTTGAGGTGTGTGTATAGAGGGTATAAGTAGTCATAATGTAGTATAAGCTCTGTATAACCAGTCAAGAGCACTTCAAGAAGCTTGGATTTATAAATCATTATAAGCTAGATTCATAACTGTTGATATAGTGCATCATAAAGCATTATGCACATTTACAAGTGTAGTCATAATTCATTATGACTGATTATGATGAGCATTATAATTCACTATGAATGTGCTCATAATGCACTATAGATGTGGTCTTCATAGAAAGTGTTATCAATAATTATTGTAAATGTAGAATATATATCTTAAAAATCTATTTGCTTGATGGGAATCTCACAGTTTTATTAAATTTTGATCCTTTTTTTTCACAGAAAAAAGTGGGAGTTTGCAGCACTTTAATTTAAAGAAGCTAACTGTGGTAATTTGAGAGTGTGTTCCAGTTTTCTGCCTACATGAAAATAATGAAAGTATCCATCATCTTTTGAAATGCAGACTGCGTGTATGTGAAATGATGTTCTCACTGCAGCACAGGGGTGGGCTGGGGTTGAAATTCAGCCTGGGAGGTTGCTTTAGAGAGGCCTTTTATCCTATTGCATGAAGGATACAAGGGGAACTGTAATTTTAACACAAACAATGCACAAAAACAGATATCAATTTAGAAAACCACTGACACAATTGCAGGAGTGGATACACTTTCTATGTGACTGGAGTTGGAACATCAATGTATGACATCTTAATATATTTCTATGCAACCCAGTCCTGTATACTGCACCCATACCTGGCACTATTTTTATATTTGTGGTTTGTGTAGATCTTTCCTCCATCTCCTGTCCCTCAACTGTCTCTTTCTCTTCCTCACTCCTTTGACTGACATTATTCTGACACTGACCATGTCAATTAATAATAACAGTAACAGTGATAAACTTTGTAGCACTTTTGCAAAGAATGTGAATGAAGAATGATGTTAATGTTTTGTGTGCCCTGAATACAGCCAAAAACTAGGGCTGTCACATGATTAATTTTTTAAATCTCGATTAATCACATAATTTCCATAGTTAATGAGTTAGTTAGTGAGTAAGTGCGTTTTGAATTGTATGTTTAAAATTGTTATTTTTCATGTCAAGGCAGTTTTAAACCCATAATGTAAAGCCTTTTTATCAGAGTGTCTTAATTGGGAATCAAGTGAACACAAAGAAAGAATTTCCTTTTTGAAGACCCAGTTGTCTACTTCAAAAATGCATCTTAAACAAAATGCTACAACACTGTTGTCATGAAACCATGACTTAGAGGTAGGAAACAACTTATTAAAAGTATTAAAAGGAATAAAGTAACATTTCAGATTCAATATATAATGTTATGCTACTTCAAAAATAAATTAGAAAAACAACACCATTAGCAAAACAATCATACTAACCCTAACACATCCTTATTTTCATCCATGGGTCTGCAGCGATTGCCACACTCAATACTTTGGCGGAGCTGAGGTTCACTTGACTGGAGTGCGCCAGCTGCATCTAGGTGTTTAGTGTGGAGGTGGTAACTCGCAAACGATGTGAGGCGCTCATGTGCTTGAGTGGTTAGAGCGCATGCCACGTATGCAGCTGACCCCGATTCGAATCCCGGCTGGAGGTGCTTTGCTGCATTTCACATCCCCCCTCTCTCCCTTGATCTCCTGTCTATCTACTCTCAAATAAAGGTGTCTGTGCTAAAAACAAAACAAAACAAAACAAAAACATTCAAACTCGATGTTCTCCAGTGGTACTTAAATTCTGTTTGACACAGGTAGTATTTTACTTTTGACTTGTCAACTGAACCGTATAGAAGTTTCTTGCTGCTCAAAAGTCCAGTAACACTCTTTCCAGTACATTTACTGCAGGTAGCGCTACTGCTAGAGGAGCTGACTTCGGAAGAGTAGAGGGGACAAAAAGGCTTGGTAAATTAAAATGCGATTTAAAAAAATAACGCGTTATCTAATTGTGATTAATATGTTAACTCTGACAGCCTTACCAAAAACACAAATATGCCAAGTCTTGGATGATAGGACCATGTCAGCAGGCAGCTGCGATCAACTGCAGCTCCATTTTATGGGGTAAAAAAACCCCTCATGACCCACCGGCTGATTCTGCGTGGAACAGACCATCCGTTCGGGAATCGTTCCACACCTCCCTATGGCCAGCCCGCCCCTGCTGCAGCACCAGTGTCAGTGAAAGCATAACTATCCACAGCTTAGAACAGCTGCAGGGCTTTTTAAATGAAACAGACTGCCTTCAGAGTTATTTTCTCCACCTGATCAGAGTTGGCTGAAAGTGTTGCAATGTGTTGGCTCATTTGCTGGTGCTGGAGTTTGATACCCCGCCCTACTAGACTCCTGGGTGATGGTGGTGTATGAAGTTTTATCAAACTAATAAATACTTCATTTTTATAAGTTATAAAATCCAAAATATTCCCAGGCAGGCTCTTTTTGAAGATAATCTACAAAATAACTCCACTTCCAGCATACAAAAAGATACTTTTTGTGTCTGCGATTCAATTCAGAATTGTAGACAATGATAACTGTGATTATTATGAATATCGATTATTTGTTCCACCACTGTTAATTAAACCTATCACCCTTGAACTTAATAGACTTTGACTTTCACAGCACTGTATGTTGACACAATTTAGAGTTCAGCAGTAAACTAAAATTTAGTGGTTTGACTGGTTGATTGACCCATTCCATTGTAATGTAATCTCCATTTCCACTAGCTGATTGAATTATCCCTTACACACACACACACACACACACACACACACACACACACATAGAACTCTACTGCTTCACAGTATCCCATTCAGTGCTCTATACTGTATGTTATATAATTCACAGAAATGGGTCAGCAGGAAAGTAATGCTATCATACACTTCCATACTGTCAGTGTTTTCTTTTCCCTGCTTTTATTTCTAAAGACTTTAAATATTGCTATAAAATTGTTTATATTACAGTTGGATGATATAGAAGAGTTTTATAAATTGACGTCTTATAATTATAATATGGTAATATCATAAAATAGATTTAATGCTATTTAGCTATAGAAGCTGTATGCTGTAATGTTGACAATGTTTTTCTGGTCATATTTGTCAACTGAACCTCCTGCTTCGAGAAGGTCTGTTGCTCCATAAGCTGACTTATATAAAAGGGGGATTAGGTGATGCTGAGCGTGTTGCATAAATAGTCCCTTTGTATTTCGACTGCCCATCTATAAAGCCGCTCCTCCAGACTCCCATTTTTCACAGAGCAAAATACACTGACTTGACCCATGACCTTGAAAACAAGTGACTCTGTCTCTATTGACACAATTTCATTTTCCACAAGTGCTGCCCAGCTGGCTGGCCGTTTCCCAGTATATTTTGGACTGACTTTTTTTTTTGAACAGGCAAAGGGGTCAGAAGAGAACAAAAGGGGGCAGTGGAAGTGGATTATAAAAAGTGATCAGATGATCAGGAGTTATGTGCAGGATTGGGATGGATAATGCTAGTCAAGTTTTTGACTACAGCAGTAAAGCTGATCGGTGACCAGCTCACCATAAGAAAAAAATCATTCTTACCTAGATTCAGTTTATCTTTCACTTTTAATAAGACCACTGATACTGAGGGCTCTGCAAAAATGTCAAACCTGGCTCAACTTATGGCCAGTTATATCACCTCTATGGCATTCAGTGCATTTGAATAAAATAATAAAAACAAAATCATGAAACCTCTCCACAGGCTGCATTTATACCTGGTATTAACATGTGAGCTGTATCTACATGCATAAAATCTGATCCACAGGTCTTTGTATTTCCACCTGCTACTAAAATGCTTTCCTGTTTTCTGTCCACACTCCAATTACAAAGTTCTCTGAGTGCATTTTACTCCCACATGTTTTTCCTTATCCTGAAAACAAATCCAGATACAGATCACAATTTAATATGCAGGCACAAATGGAGTAACAGTTGTTAAAGTCTTTTATCTAATACTGTGGCATCTGAAATGCCTCAAAACCATTATGTTTTTTGTTTAAATGCATCTAAGTCTAATCATCAAAAAAGTTTTTGGTGAATGCAAACATCCAGAAAAAGAAGAAAAGTGTGTGCTGGACCATACAAAACGTGTGTAAGCAATAAAGAAAAAAGTCTGAACCCTGGAGCTCCCAATGCAGTTAGATTTATTAGGGTATCACCAGTGTGACACCTCAAGCTCCATGAGTCCGTCTGAGTCTGGAGAAGAGCGTGAAGCTTGAAACATCACATTGATAATATCCTAATAAATCTACCTACATTGGGAGCTGCAGTGTGTTTCTAAATGTAATAAAAACATAATCTCTCAAACAATAAGTTGTTTTTAATTTCCCTTGAATTAATCTCTTTAAGTCATTTCATTTAGTTTTAACCTTCATTTTAAACTTTTCTGCTGCATTCTCATACTCTGCTAATTTCACCATCTTCACCATCATAACTCAAACTGAGGAAAGACAGCAGATATTTTCAGTGTTTTTGCAGAGCTGTAATGCATCTGCTGCAATTAAATTTAATATTGGCAGGGTGTGAGGACTAAGTTTTTGCATTGTTGCTGGTAAAGCTCATCACAATGGTGAAAATGGGAAATGAATTTTAAAAAATGCTGCAGTATTTATAGTTTGTTTTTGTATATTGTATAATAATATCATTTATATTCTCTCAATCTAATGCCTGTTGAATTTCAAAATGAAATGAAATTTGCATTTTTTGATTGAAACCCCCTTAAAATGTTATCTGTCTGGCCCAAAGGAATAAAGAATGCTTCATTTCATCCTCTTTATTTTCGAGCACTTAGCCTGATCAGATTATCATTGAGTTATTAAATGACCCGGTAATGTAATAGCTTAAAAGCAGAGCGGAGGAATGCAGAGATTCAAGGTTAGTTCAAGTTCACCAAACCACTAAATCTATCTTAGCCCCTAAAGTTTATTCTCTTTTTACTATAATCTTCCTTTATCCATTGTTACAATGAATGAGGGAGAGGAGAGAGAAACGAAATGAAGTGAAGGAAAAGATGAAAGGTAACAAATGAGGGTGAGAGGAAAGAGAGGATTGATGTAAGTAGACTGAAAAGGAATGGAATAAGTAGAAATGTTAAAAAAAAAAAAGGAAGATGGTGGACTTTATTTTTTTATGGACAGTTAGGGTCAATTGTGCAGGACAAATATTCCCACATGGGTGAAAGTGCAACTTCATACTCATGATACCTATAAATCTATTGGGAATGTATTTTTTCAATTTTGAAACAAAACATTATAACATATGCCATATGATTCCTCTTAAGCAAGTCCATTTGTAAATCAGATGCATCATTCTGATGAACACTGAGAGCAAAATTAAGAGGCAATATTTATTAAAAAATAAATAAATAAAAAAATTGTGTTTTAGTTGTAGTTGGTTGTTGATGATGATGATGATGATGATGATGATGATGACAATAATTTTTTTGAGCTAATAAATTTGAAACAAGATTTTCTGTGTTTCAAATATGGGCAAGACTAATGCCCATATTTGAAACACAGAAAGTAGAAGTGAAGTTTTGTGCTTTTGTGTCTTGTGCTTTGTTGTGCCTTGCACTGAAGGCACAAGAAGGGTGTGGAAACTTCATTTCAACACATATGTTAAAATCATGAAATAACTGCTGAAATGTGTCATCATCAAAATATGGATTATTGGACATAAAGCTGATATGAGGACTTGTCCTGAAAGCACAAGAAGGGATGTGATGTGAACACTTAATTTCAACATATATGTCAAAATCACACTGATATTTATGAAATAAACTGCTTTAAGTTTATTTAAGTTAAAGATTGCACACATTTATTCTATGGTTATTGAATGCAACAGGCCTTTCAGCACCCCAGATGACAGCAACAGTTTTGCCCCACTGTCTCCCTGTTGGTGCGTGTGTTATCAGCTCTGTAATTATTTTACATTATTTATCCTAAGTTTATTATTATTGTAAGCTATCACTGTAATTCACAACTGAAAACAAGAATGGCATGTTGCCCAAGCACTTAAATAGGTGAGCAAGTGAATGATATAGCGATATTTGAATATCTGGCGAATGTTGAAATTCAAGCTATCTTTACCACGGTCTAGCACTATGTGGGAGATTTCCGAAACAGTGAAAACTGGACATTTTATAAAATGTAAAAAGTGGACATGTCCGGGCAAAAGAGGATGTTTGGTCACCCTATGAGACAGATGTTTAATTTTCATTCAACAATCTTGTAAACTTTTTATTAAAAATCCACTAATCCTGGTAGGCTAACAAATTAAAGGTTCATTATGTAAAATATTTATTAAAAGCTATATATATTTTTTTAAAGAATACATCCAATGTGTGTTTAGAGGGGTGCAGAATAAAAGCAGTGCTACAGTGTTTGTAACTAAAACGGTCCGTGACAAAAACTTTTTTTTCCAGCACAAGTAAAAAATAATGCATTACAGTTTTGAAGTGACTTTCCCAACACCACCTTAGTGCAGCGTTTGATACCAATGATCAACAAATCCTGTTACAGGGACTTGGAACACCTAATTGGCATTACAGGAACAGTATTAAACTGGTTTAAATCTTATTTATCAGATCAATTTCAGTTTGTTCATGTTAACCATAAATCCTCTGTTCAAACCAAAGTTAGACACGGTGTTCCCCAAGGTTCGGTGCTTGGTCCGATCCTGTTCACCTTATACATGCTTCCCTTAGGTAATATTATTAGGAATCACTCAATAAGTTTCCATTGCAATGCAGATGATACTCAATTATACTTATTAATAAAACCAGATGAGTCCCAACAGCTATCCAAATTACAAGCTTGCAGAGCACTACGCTCCCAGCATGCAGGTCTACTGGTGGTTC
>JANJYP010158354.1:0-16920 GCA_024605115.1 Rastrelliger brachysoma
GGAACCATGAATGAGGAAGAAAAAAGAAAGAAAAAAGGCAATCTTTACACACTCAATCTGACAAGCGATAATCATCTTACCACACCAGTTTTTGGCCATCTTGTACATGTTGGCAGCTCTAACATACATATCACAGGCCTCTTCCAACTTGGAGGAACCCCTGTATGACAAAAGAAACTTCAGATTCAGATTATTTAAGTTTATGAACTTTGGCCACACTCTTACTCTTTACAGCTAATACTGAGTGCTGTAATAGTTTATAATAGATGGGGAAGATAACATGGTAACAGAGCTACATTTCCATTACATATTTTGGTGCCACTCAGTGATTAATAGGGCTGGGTATCATTTAAAAATTCTCAATACCAGTACCGTACATTTCAGGAAGAAATGGGTTGCATAAATGTCACCCCATGTCATTTTATTCTTGATCCAAGTCACAGTTTCAATACTACTTGGTAATGGGTTGTTTCAATTGACACCTGAAAGGTACTGAGTGCAAATACCAAACAATGTGTCCCTAGATGTATGTTAATGGAAACACAAAAAGATCTAATTAAATTAAGACTTAATATGACTTTGAAGCCAAAATGTGCTTGGTAACAGAGTTACAGAAAATTGACACCAATTTTTAACAACATGAAACATGCGGTTCTCAGAATATAACATTTGAAAAAACTTATATGGATGTTTTATACGTATATGACCGAAATGTCGAAGCCTATAAGAGACATTTATTATAACATGTGGTGGTAATTGCAGAATCAGATCGCACATGTGTACTTAATAAAGAGGGCATTGAGTGCATAACGTTACAGTACCAGTCAAAAATCCCATTTCATTTGGCTATTTAAACACATTTTTCAGACATGTGATTTACACTTGACAACCGTGAATAGCAGTAAAATAATCTTTCTCCAGTAGATGGGGCCATAATTCAGTAATTTACAATGTCCCTTTATTTTTAGAGAGGAGTAATAATTCACTTGTAATGTTGTATTAGTCATCCTTAAAAAACAGCCTGATATGATATATAAGTCATCTTCAAAATGACAGCTGAAATAATTAAGTCCCCTGCAGAGATAACAATGCATATGCAGCTAAAACACGCGCTAAACCTTGACCATAAAAATTAACATTAAGCCTGAAGCAACTGACTTTAACAGTGGTTTTAAGATTTTGAAAAAAGTGTTTTATATACGCTTTTTTTAGATCTATTGGTGCTAACTCGTAAAGTAAGCTGCCTTCCGCTGAGTTGGCCCTTTAGCTTGACAAATAAATAGCTAACAGGAGCTAAATTCACATACTCACCCAAACATCGCACCGAAAAACGACTGCGATGATTTGACTTTCTTTTCGGCTTCTGCCATTAAAGCCGTCGCTTCCTTTTCTTTCCCGCTGTTGTCCATTTTTGTGTTTTTTACAGGAATAAACGACGTAAAAATGCAAAAGTCAACAAACTTGCTAACCAGTGCTAACAGCGGGTTTGCCTTGTCACCTCTGTCATGTGACACCGGAGCAGGAAACACTGATGCTACGTTCAGGTGCGGTCTGTAAACTGCAAATACCAATATCACACATTGGAAATAACTAAATGGACAAAAATTAGAGTTAGATTTTATTTTTATAGTGTCGTTTATAATATGTCTATCGTTCTCTTTTATGCCCTATTTGTCATTTTTCCCTCTTCACATTCACTTCTCTTTATTTCTCCATTCTCCCTCTTCCTCCTCTCTGCCCCCCCACACACATCCTTTCTCTCTCTCCCTATTCTCACTTTCCACTCTTTGTTTCTGCTTTCCGTCTTGTCTACCTCTTCTCCTCTTCTTTGCACTAATGTTTTTCTATAGCCTATGTCAGTCACACATCTTCTCAGTTTGTATCACTTATTTATATCACCTCAACAACAAATAACCACAATGAATCTGACATCATTTTTCATTAGTTTTTATCTTTATTTAGTTTTTCCAGTTTGCTTTTTTAAAGTTCAGTTTAGTTTTAGTTAGTTTAACAAGAATTTAAGCAGTTTTCCTTCAGAAGCGGATTCAGAATTCACTAAATTCACCAAAGTAAAGGTGTTCACCAAAATATAACCGCACCATCAATCTCTGTCTCTGGTTTCGAAACATTTTAATTATTTAAACATGACTCGGGCTTTTCTTGTAAATTATAATCGTTAAACTGCTCCGTGCTTTTATTTTGACGGAAAGGCGCATCCATCGAATTCTGGATCACGTCTCTCTCGCCTCGGCCCAGACACAAACCAGACTAAATGGCCCCAGACTAGCCTGAAACAATTTCTTCTTTCTAGAGAAACATAAAGTGCATGTCAAGCAGGCATCCACTTTGTGGCACTAGATATCTCAAGTAAGAACAAAAGCTAAGCTGATTTTATCTGTAAATAAGTTTAGTTTTACTTAATTTTGATTTCAGTTAACTGAATCACTGCTAGTTTTAATCTTAGTTTTAGTTAACTATAAAAAAAAAGGTTTTCACATCACACTTGTGCAAGTTGTATGTTGGCTTGAAAGTAGTTGTCTTACCTAAATCATGCTTGTAGATACATACCTTAAACTCACTCGTGCATGAAGTCCTGTTATCTAGCTTGACTCTGTGTGAACAACAACAACATGGGAATGAGCTACAAAAATATTCCCTCAGCTCCCTAATGAACAAATCCATATAGTATGTATATAATTTTCAATGTATGATATGAGCCTATAGATAATGTTACAAAAGTATGTATTATGTTAAAAAAAGAAGGATATATTAAGTTCAACCGTTTGGTAGAGGTCACTTTGTGCCATGATATCTGGTCAAAAACAAAATAACCTAAACTTTTTGAGTAATCTTTACCACTTGTATGAGGTGATGATGTAGTTGCTAGGTACAGGACATGTCTATAAATGAAGAATAACACAAATACAAGAGATGCTGCTGGAGATATTTTTAAAACTGAGTTTTCTTTTTTCAACACAGAATTTGTCTTATCATGTTTTATAAAAGTTTTGAACAAATGAGATCTGAACGAGGTCCGTAGGTCTGTAAAACATGAAATTTAGGGTCAATAAGGGGGGGAAAAATCCATGTTTTATATTGTCATGGCCTCAAAGTTGTTTTTTTTTAAAATAGCACTTTTTTGGTGTGACCTACAATGGATTAATGGAAGTGAATGGGGGAAGATAGTCATTCATTTTCCCATTAGTACTTTCACTGCTGCATATTCAGGGTTTTCATACCATGACCTTCCATTACCTATCTGTGCTTCTTTGTATTCACTGAAAATTTAGATTTTTATGGGTGACATCACAAATAATTTGGAAGCCAATCCTGATTCAATATTAAACAACATTCAATTTTCAGATCTACTGTACATACATTACTAAATAAGAATTTGTGTCTGATGTGTTTTTTACTACCACACAAGTTCATTATCCTGTTAAAATACTTATAATGACATGTATGCCTTCTCTCTCATTAACAATGTGTGTACTATTCTGAAATTTTAATATTTTAGGTGAAGCCTTTAAATAAGCACATTCTATTTCCCGGCTCTGCATATTATATATTCTTAGTCATTTTCTGACTAAAATTTGACATGTGTAAACTAAACTAAACCAATGTGAATATGCAAATAAGATTCATTTTGGAAGTTTTATCTGCTGGACACATGATGACCTGAGCTTTTTAACTGTTGGTCAACTCAAAACCTTCAGGTGTCATTCACAACTTAAAACTGCCTTTATCTCATAGACACAAACATACTAACATGCACGGGGCACAGGCGCATACACCCCTCTTTGTCAACATGTCTCCAATTCTTTTCCTATTACATTGTTTAGACATAGCATTATCTTATCTCTCCATTATGGAGTTAGGTTGACTATTGGGACAGGATTAGCATATTTGTGATTCCAAGATTTTATTTATAGTGTGTATCTCTCATGTGAGAGATACAGGGGTTGTGTGATATATTTATTGATTTAAAACAAAATTCCGTGATATTTATATAGCTATAACTGAAAAAGGCTTAGAAACTAAAGTAAACGTTTCATACACTTGAAAAAATCCTGATACTTAACCTGGTTTAATTACTCACATTAAAGATAAGCGACCATATATGTGAAAGTAAATATAGTAAAGTCCTCTGTGATATGTTAAACAAATGTTAAAAGATGGGCACAGGATACTTTTTTTTTCTTTCTTGGGGTTATTATTTATACATTATGCTTTATAAACTTAGATTATATAAATTTTCTAATGACTTTTTTGTATTTTAAATAGATTTTAAAACTAATCTGTAAGTTATATTTCCAATAACCTTCTCAACCCTGAAAATGAGTCTACTTTCATTTAAATGAGTATATTCAACATACCCCCCCCCCAAAAAAAATAAAAATAAAAAAATGTGTTAAGTCTGTGTTAATAAATTGGAATGAGGTTGGCTAAAGTGGTCTAACACAGAATTGTGTGATATCTAGCGGGAGATCGATTTGCATAAATGTATGCTTATGAGCGCTATGAATTTTTTCGTTTTGCAACATTCAGGAAACAACACTGTCGAAGCAGCCAGACGAGCAGCACAACATACACACTGACGAAGCACAGATTTCAATCAGGCAAAAACGGAAGTCCTCTGTTTCCTGGCTGGTAGTTGGGTCCTGTACAGCAGCCCGTGCGAGGCTGTCCTGGAGACCCCGCGCTGCCTGCACCTCTATCGTCTCGGGTGAGTTTGTTACAATGTAGCGATTTCTCCATTAATTCGAATAACTGTAACAAAGCTACAACATTCGCGTTCTGCACACGAGCCTAGAACTGCACGGCCGCCGCGTTCGAAACTCGGTGCTGCTTGCACGAGCCGGCGAACACGCTCATTTTCCACCGAATTCCCAAGCATACCCCCCTTCATCCAAGACTATTCCAACATTAACTCATATTTTGCTTTGCAATGAGAGACAGATAGCTCGCTACGCAATTGCGTTCACACTCCTAAGCAAACAATTACACCTCGCCTTTGTTGAATCGAGGCCCCGGCGCACGTTAATAGTGTGAAAATTGTGTCACTCGGTGGTTTGTTTTGAATGTCAAAGGCTCAAGCTAGCTGTACGTCAGAATATTGTTGATAGCTGGTTGGCTAAACAGGCTAGCCAGCTAAGGCTAAAGAAATTCAATCTAGATGCATCAAACATGCTGGAAATACAGGTGAAAAGGGTTGTTGGAATCAAACTTTTTACTAACTTAAGAGTCTTAAGACAGTTGTGTCCGTGTTAATTACTGTGATTGTGACGAATTGGATAAATATGCACGCAAAGCTCCTAGAAAACACCAGCTAGCATGTAGCCCAGCCGCTTGCAGTGTCTCTCCATTCATATCCTGCGCACTGGCTCTGCTCTAACCGAGTAATGGCTACGATCCGCTGCCTTTGTAGAGCGGCAGCCGGGCATATGTTGTCTTCATAATCTCGGTCTGAAGTCTGTGGGGAAATTTGGGTTACTTATATTTGTGAAACTGGAAGTGCGATGCCCCGATGCTGAGACTTGTAAATAGAGCGAGTGACCGCACTCTGATATCTTTACAGGGAGTGCGAAAACCGCGCTTTTTCAGTTTGTTGAGTGTCTTGTTGAGTCTCTTAACAGGAGAATGGTTTTTCACGTTGCTGTGTGGATATATGTAAACATGCCATGTTCCAACCATTAATGAAGATGGGTTGTGTGCTAAAAAATATAAAACTTTATTTGGGAATTTAGTAAACCCAGATATCCAACTTATATGTATTAATTTTAATATTTAAAGTGTCTTTCAGGGGTAACTGTAATACAGTAGGCTACTCTGCTTTGCTTTATTTTCACAAGATCTACTGAAAGCTCTGACAGTAATTGATGATGTCATTTTTTCAAGATTTTAGTCATAGGCCTAATGTGGGAAATGCAAGAGTTGCAAGATACATTTATTTTATTTTAACTGAATTCCCTGATATGTGACGAGCTATTACACCTGTAGTTGGACACTAAAGATGATTAGAAATGATTGTAGCTGTTTTGTACAGTTGCAAAAACTCCCTGATACCTAACCTGGCTTATTTACCCATGCTAAAGGTGCAAAAGAAAATATTTATTATGATTGAGCATAGTTAAGTTCTCTGTGATATATTGAAAAATGTTGTAAAAGAGAGATAGGATAGGGTTTTTTTCTTTATTTAAACATTTTGTCTAGTTCTGTGTTAAAGCGTGTAATGCTGAATAAATGACAGCAAAAAGAGGTTTATTATTTACACTGACCATCCATGCTGTAAATGGGTTTGACAGATATTGTGCAGAGATTTCCTGAAAGAATTTTAAAAACAAATGTGATGTAATAAATTGTCTATATAATGCATTATTATATGACATTCATTACTGTCACTCTGAGGAAGTTGAGTACTTGAAGCTGGAGAAAAAAATGGGTGTAAAAATGAAGTTGCAGTTTTGTCAACTTGTCGAAATAAAGATTGAATTTAGCACTTAAAATTCATTGTGCTGTTACATAACTAAGCTCTTAACATGAAGGAAAAATTTAGATGTTGTAATAACTGTATAACAGTGTACAGTTTGGAATAGGGTGTAATACTTTTAATCACAGTTGGCTGACTTGAAACCTTTTTCATCTTTAACAGTTGTCATGGATGATGAAGACGGCAGGTGCCTTCTAGATGTAATTTGGTAAGTGATTGCAAACATGTTACAAAGGACAGTTTAATATCATAAACTATTGAATGATTTATTTTGTCATGTATTGATTTGAATCAAATTATTTTCTCCATGCAGTGACCCAGAAGCTCTCAATGACTTTCTTCATGGATCTGAGACCCATGTGAGTATTAGATGGAGGAAAAAAGTCAAATAAGTTAAATCTGAGGGTTACACAAGAAGGCTTTCTACAATTGATTCAACTGGGAGACTTAATTGTGCATACTATAGTTGGGTTTGTGTGACTCCGTACTTTCAGGCTGCACCTTAATGCACCTTGCAACCCACGTCCCTCACTGCTTTCATTTACCCCCTTTTTACTGCTTTCTCTGCTTAATGGTTGTCTTTGCTTTTTTGAGTGCACTATGTATGGTTTTAGCCTGCCTCCCTCCTTTTAATTGGGCTCTTTCACAAAATGAGAAATGCTAATACTAACGCTTCCCAACTATGTTACTCCTATCATTTTGCCCCTCTGTCCTGTATCTTTTCGCTGGTTCTTTACAATCTGGGTTCTCTGGTCTATGTTCTGTCCTTTCCTTGCCCTCCTCCTCTGTTTGATGGTCTGTTTGTTTTTCTGTCCTGGTGGCTTTTGCCTGCTGGTTTGGGTACCTTTGGTTTCTGTCTGTCATATCCTGGGTGGGTGTGTCTATAGTTGGACACTGACGACCTTTTGGATGGTTCGAGTGACCCCTCCAGCTCGTTCTTCTCTACCACTGGGGTGAGTAAAATCCCCCAATCCTTTTCCTCTTGTTTTCTACCCATCTATGTAGCATGCATGTCCAAATACCCTCCCCCTTCCACTAACACATCTACACTTTACAAGCTTTGATTTGCAGCAATGAGACAGTAGGTTTTTGTGGGGTTTTCATGTCTGCATTTCTGTGTTACCTCAGTTATGCTTCTCTTCATTACATCTACTCATCAAAATCTATCCATTGCCTTGTTTCACTTCTCTCTTTTCTTGCAACTTTTCCTTTAAGGGCCATGTTCCAGAGGTCCAGCCTGCAGTCCAGTTGTCGGCCAATGAGCCAGCAGGCCTGCCCAGAGTCAGTGTTGACCTGGACTTCCTGGAGGATGATGACATCTTGGGTGGATCCCCGGGTGGTGAAGGTGGGAGCAATGGCATTGGGACAAATCATGAGCCATGTGACATCCTGCAACAGAGCTTGGCTGAAGCCAACATCACAGAGCAAAGCTTACAAGAGGCAGAGGCTGAGCTGGACCTGGGCTCCTTTGGAATTCCAGGCCTTACGCAGGTGGTTCAGACACTGCCTGATACCAGCCTCTCTGGGGCTGGAGGCGCTGCTGTTGGTGTAGGCATAGGTGTTGGGGGAGCAGCAGCAATTTTCCCTGGGTCAGCCCAAAGCACCACTGCTACTCCTCCCAATGCCACTGCTGACATGCTAGGGTCAGTGCTTGCACACCAAGGCCTCCAGCTCCAACCCCAGGTAATGAACAAGGCCATTAGCGTTCAGCCATTTATGCAGCCTGTAGGTCTGGGAAATGTGACGCTTCAACCCATTTCAAGTCTCCAAGCTCTTCCTAATGGGAGTCAGTCTGGACATTTGGGTATCGGACAGATTCAGGTTGTGGGTCAGCCCACAGTCATGACTATCAATCAGTCTGGGCAACCAATCCTGGCTAAAGCCATGGGTGGTTACCAGCTGCACCAGTCTGGGCCAGAGGTATCAGGTGCTGGTTCTCAGGCGGGGCTTGGAGGCTCAGGAGGTGGACTTCTGATCCAAAGTAACAAAGCCACTTTGGGATCTCCAGCTTTAAATGGACCGGCTGTTTGTGTTAGCAGCACAAACAGTAGCAGTGGCGGTACAATGACTGCTCCTGCTGGACTTGTGGGCTTTGGAAGCTCCCCTCTAAGTTCAGGAATTGGACCCCAGTCACAAACTCAAGGCCAAATCATGCAGAACGTGATCATTCAGCGCACACCAACGCCCATTCAGCCTAAACCCCCTCAGGGGGGGGCCATCCAACCGAAACTGTTCAAACAGCAACAACAGCCGCAACAGCCACAGCCAGCGCCCCAACCCCTGCAAAATGATGCCCACAAGGCTCTAGGGCTGCAGCAGCTTCCAGTCTCTGCTGCCCAGAATGTAGCCTTCTTGACAGGAAAACCAGGCTCGAACGTTGTCCTGAGTACTCAAGCCACCACACAAGGTTCTCAGTTTCAACAAACCCTGTTCAAACAACAAGCTGCACAACCATCTGGCAAGCCCCTCAGTGTACACTTATTAAACCAACCAGGCAGCATCGTTATTCCCTCTCAGACAGTTCTCCAAGGTCAGAATCACCAGTTTCTCCTGCCACCGATACAGGCAGGTGGGCAGATTCTGACCCAACACCCTGGGGGCCACATCATAACAAGTCAGGGTCCTGGTGGACAGCTCATTGCAAACCAGATTTTAACTGCTAACCAGAACATCAACTTGGGCCAGGTGTTGACTTCACAGGGTCATCCTGGGGCTGCCCACATCCTCTCTGGACCCATCCAGCTCCAGCCAGGGCAGATGGGCACACCCACCCTTTTTCAGATGCCTGTCTCATTGGGCCAGAGTCAAAGCCAGACACAGACCCACACTGTCTCAGGTCATGCCCAGACAGTCATACAGGGCATGCCTATACAGAACTCCTTGACCATGCTGAGTCAAGTGGAGGGGTTGAGCCCCGCAGTCAGCCTTCAGCCAGCCCTGCAACCCCAGGCAGGTGGAGTCCCCAGCAGCAGCAGCACCGGAGCAGCAACCATGGCCCAAGGCCAGTCTGGAGAGTGTGTTACTGTGCTAGGAAGCTCCACAGACCAGGCTGCTCATCCCACTCAGCAGCATGTCCCGCAGTCCTCTATCCTTGCCATGCAACCGACTTCCTCTGTGTCCACGGCTACCACAATACCCTCCTCTTCTCCGTCCATGTCTGTCTCCACCTCTTCCTCTGTGACAGCAGTGGGGCTGGTCCCCCCTCAGGCTCAGCACAGTCCAGGGAGGTTACTGTTCACCAACTCAAGCATGATCCTGAGCCAGGAGTCTCTGCAGATGTTTCTGCAACAGGTCAGTGCTGCACTTTTGCATGTTTGCTTTGAATTGTACAGTTAACATTGTCTTAAAAACATAAATAACATGCACGGAGTGATATTATGATCTGACCTTTTTGGTTTACTATTTTACTCCCCCTCTCCTCCAATCCTCCTCCTCCTTTCCTTCCTCATCCTGAAATGATAAATGTACTCCTATCAGGAGCAGCACCACCAAACAGAGAATGAGTCAACCCCCTCTGTGGGCGTACCAGCGTCTGTAATCGTCAGCAGCAACAACATCACTACTCCAGCCCCCGCTGTCCATGACAGCCAATTAAGTGACTCTTGGGTGGGTCAGAGCCACAGCCCTTCCCCTGGCCTCTCCCACCTGACAGCAGTGGTAAAGCAGGTAGAAATGCCCCTTTATGTTAAGCCCCACCCACTTGTTGCTGCTGCTGCTGCCGCCACAACGTTAGGGTACCTAACCTTTCCCCATCACTGCTCTGTAGTCCTCTTCTGCATTAGTCATTGCTTCCATTGCTCTCGCAGTTGCTATGCAATTCCCAAGTGCAAAAATTACTCATTTGCTTGCAGCTTCTGTGCGTTTCTAACATCGCTTTGCTTTATTATAGGTAAAGGCATGATTATTTGTTATCCATTTAAATTGAGTGTCAATCATTGTGCTGCTTTAATAATTAGCTGTATGCGCCCTCATATAATTTGTTATTGTCAATCAAATTCAAGCTCTGTCTTTTTCTAACTAATATTAATTTTTAATTAACTAACTTGGTATGTTTTCCATCCATTCTGTGTTCATAGTACCAGAAATAAAAACCATGGTCACCTATAATTGCCACACCTTTTCAGTCTCCTCACTAACACTGTTATCAGTCAAATTCAGTCAGCTCACCTTCATCTGCTGCATTACTGACCAATGACTGATCGATCAATCCATACCAGCCATCACCACCCTACCCCGTTTTTAACCCCTAGTCTGAGCAGTGTAACGACCCCCAAACTGAAGTTACATGCTCCGCTGACCCCCATACCTGAAGTTTTTAGATCACCTTCTCCTTGACTATCACAGGCCAGCACATCTTGACTTCTTGCTTTTCGTCAACTGTTTTTTTTTTTAGCTCACCAAAATAAATGATCATTACTCCCTAATATGTGTAATTCTCTACAAGCACTAGAGAAAATCATTGAGCTTCTTACTACTTTTTCTTAAGCATCTACTAAAGTTTCAAAAATACTTTGCTTTTGTACAGTTTCGTATTTTTGTAGATTTGTATATGGGTTGGGCGATAAATCAATATTCTTATATATTGAATTTTGGTGTTGTATTTTTATATATGATTATTTTCTAAAATGTACTGTGTAAATGTAAATGCAAGGTAAACACCAATATATATAAATAAATACATTATTACACAGTTTAGTATATATTTGTAACATCATGTTGAATACTGATATTAGGAAAATTAAGATTGTGTCAAAGCAATATCGCCCAGCCCTAGTTTGTATCTAGTGTCAAATCTTGAACCTTGCACCAGAATCATTTTTATTATATATTGTCTGCATGCAGTCTGTGATTGTTTTTTTTGTGCTTGATGTCCCAAATTTTTTCTCTGCTGTGTTTAAAATACTGTTTGCATACCTGTATGAAAATAAGTGTGTCAGTATATTTTAATTCCACTTCCTCAGGTACCCTCCAGTGGACATCAGCAACCCCTGAAGATCCAGGGCATGTCCCCCTCACCGGCCTTGACCAGTCACGCCACTGCACCCCCAGTGGCAGACAGCCCTCAGCCTTCCCAGTCTCCTCTTACTCTGAGCCAGCAGATCCAGTCACCACACAATCAGCAGCAGTCACGTCCTCCCTCTCAGCCTCAGCCACAGTCTCAAACTCCCTCCCGCTCATGCACACCTTCATCTCACCCTCCGCTCTTTATAGTCCCCAACCAAATCGCAGAGTCTCCCCAGCCAGCTCCACAAGGCCAGCCGCAGCAGACACAACCTCAACAGGCACACATTCAAGTTCAGCTTCAGACTCAGCCCCGGACTGCCACCCAACCGGCCCCCTACCAACAAGAACAACCTCCTATGTCCCAGTCACCCAAGCCTCCTCCTGCGCCACCTGTACAGCACCAATTCACTGCACCACCTGTCAGCACCTCTGCCAGCGCAGTAGTGAAAACCCAGGTCCCTCTCCAGGGCCTGACAGCAGAGCAGCAGCACCACCTGCAATTAGTAGGAGCGCAAATTCAGACCCTGTCAACCATCACTCAACCTTCACCTCAGCAGAAACAGCTACTGGATAAGCTGCACCAGGTATTATCCCAGTTCACCAGCATTAACTTATTTTTTTTAATGAAAACTCGTTGTGGATTCTGCCAAGGAGGCAATTTTGTGTATTCTTGTGCAACTTTTGACCTAGTTTTTACTCCTGTTTGGCGTGCAGCATTCAATATATTATCAATAGTGGTTGTTTTTAATCTGATCTATCATTGTTGAATGAATACCTGGGATCTTTGTGTGTGTGTGTGTTAAAGTTATACAGTTTTCACCACTCAACACAGCTTGTGATAATAACTTGAATACATAGAGAAAAGGGCAAAATCATTTTATATGTTACCACTGGCAGTAGATTAGTAGTTTGTGTAAAATGCATCATAAAACACGGAGGATGAACTTCTCAGGCACCATTCCTGGTTTCAGTCATAGAGCAGTCTTAAATTCATATAACACTTACTTAATACACACGCGCACACATTTTCTCCTGGACAACTTTTCGGGCACACAGATCTTTTCTTGCTTTTAATCCCTTTAAAACAGTTGGTGATTGGATTGGTAATCAGCTTATCAGTACAAATCAGTAGTTGGTGTAGGCTCCAGGAAACCCCATTGTATGATTTAGAATTTCTTCTATACAAAAAAGGTGCAGTTAAACCATTCTGATGTGTTTTCAGGTCCAGCAGAACATTCTGCTGCAGGCCAAGCAGCCTGCTCAGCCTCTGCCTCAACAGTCAACCAGTCAGTTTAGCTCCCAGCAAGACGTGCCTGTCGACAAAGTGGTGATAACATCATCAGCCAGTGTTGGTGCACCTGCTCAGCTTCCCTCAGTGCTGCAGCCGACGTCAGTGCTCGTCAAAACTCCTGCTACAGGTTGGATATTGTTAACTACTTAAAATGCAAAACAGCAGGACTCTGAAAACACAATAAAGTTAAAGTACCCCCCGCCTCCCCTTTTTTAAATAATTTGTTTCCTCTCACTTTAGCCTCAAGTGACTTAAAGGTATTCTCAGGAGCCCAAGGGCCTGCTGGAGCAATGGTGAATCAGACTGTCACCCCTGCTAGCCTTACCCAGCCTGCACAGGTAGGCAGCATTACAAAGCTAGTTCCTCAGATAACATGGGTGGTGGTTAGGTGTTCATTTCAATTATTTTCCAACCTTTTTAATTTCCTCCTCAAGGTTCAGCCAAAGCCAGGAGTGATCAGCTCAGTTGGAGGGATGACTCTGGGGAAAGGTGGGATGCAGATACAGGTGTTAGGAACTAGTCTGACTCAAATGTCTGCTCCTCAGGCCCCTGTTCCTGTACAAACTCAGGTAAGACGCAGTGAGGTCTACCGACCAGACTGCATCCAATTTTTTAACTTAAGCCTGAATGCTTCAATCACTAGTTTTTGTCTATTTGCTCACATCACAGACAACAATGAAGATGCCTTTCAGTGCAGAGCCCAGCAAAGAAGCAAGGTATGTGTCGCAAACATGAATGGTTTTCAGTGTCTCTTAGTGCAGTTTTTGTAAATATTATTTTCTTATACACTCTTCACTGCAGGATGCTAGAACAGCTGAGGAAACAGCAAGGTTCAGTGCTTCACCCAAACTATAGTGCTCCTTTTCACTCTGTTGAGGACACACTGCACAGACTGCTGCCTTACCATCTCTACCAGGGAACTGCCAACTCTTCTCAAGACTATCAAAGAGGTAATGAACAACCTCAGTTTCAGTGCAGCACTTTTATGCCTTTTTTGCTCTATTTTTTGTCCTAATGGAACATTTTGGTTCTTTTGTCTCACAGTGGATGATGAATTTGAGAAGGTCTCCTGCCAGCTGCTGAAAAGGACCCAGGCCATGCTGGATAAATACCGCCACCTGCTCTTTACAGAGTCAAAGGTAAGTTTATAAACCAGCATCCTCACCAAAGGTCTTCTTTTTGCCCCCTTTGCCCTGGATTGATATTGAACTGATGGATTTCGGTGTTTGAACCTGAGCAGAGAATGGGCCCTTCGGCTGAGATGGTGATGATCGACCGGATGTTCATTCAGGAGGAGAAGATCGCATTAAGTCAGGACAGGATTTTCGCCAAAGAGAGACCAGGTACTCAACCCCTGTCTGTGTTTATACATCAGTTTTTTGGCTGTCTTGATCTATTATTATTACTGAGTGATGATGATATATTTTTTGTTAATTTATTTACAGAGGAGTTTATGGCAAACGCACGGATGTTGGAGAGTGTAATTTCATCACAACAGAAATCACCTTCTGCTGAGCCCAACTCGGTAACCGGAGGTGTAGCAGTTGCTGCTGCTACCCTCACTGGCCCTGCTCCGGAACCGGCAGCTCCTGCCCCGACCCCTATTCCAAGCATTACCCCAAATCCTCCTCGTCCTACGCCCACCCTGACTCCTGCTCCAGCACCTCCTGCTACCCCTTTCCCCCCGACAAAACTGGTTATAAAGCAGGGTGGAGGTGGAGCGTCCGTGTCCTGGTCCAGCAGCTGTCCAACACCTCCAGCTGCAGCTTCCAGACAGGTGTCCGATCCCATTAGCCAGAGCTCTTCCTTCACTCGTACTCCAGTGGCATCATCCTCTCTCCCCTCCTCCTCCTCCTCCTTCAACTCTCAAGCAGCTGACGACGACGACGCTCTCCCACAGCGAACCAGCAAACCACCTATCAAGACCTACGAGGCTCGCAGGCGAATTGGCTTGAAGCTGAAGATCAAGCAAGATCAGACGGGGTTCAGTAAGGTGGTCCACAACACTGCCTTAGACCCAGTGCACACACCTCAACCTCAGCAAAGCAGCCAGTCCATTTCTCAGACTCAGCCTGAAGCTACTGTACCGCACCCAAAGTCCTACCCTTTATTGACCCCTCCCACTACCGTAATCAGGACTCAGTCGCCCATTTGTACTGCATCTTCATCCTCAACAGGCAGTACAGCCACCACCCAGGCAAACCCACCACTGAGAAGTAATATTTCCACCAATGCTACCCCTTCTTCCTCTACCTCTTCCCCTCATACTTGGTCATTGTCCACCACCTCCTCTTCCTCCTCCTCCTCATCCACTCAAATGAACGGGACGTTGGATCACCATGAAACGGGTGGGGTCAAACACAATCCTGCCTCCACTGCCACTCCCTCACAGACCACCTGTCGCCTGCCCCTTCGAAAAACCTACCGGGAAAACATCAGTCCCCGGGTCAGACCTGGTGTCCCAGGGGGAGGAGACGAGAGTGTATCCTACCCTAGACCCGTGCTATCGCCACCCAGGCATGAGGGCTCATCCTCTCCCTCAGAGCGGACAGTGATAGCCAGTGTAAAGGTGGAGAAAAGAGGCAGGGAGGCTTTGCATCCTCACATGGGGTCAAGCCACGAAACGTGCCGTTTAGGGAGTGCGGTGCAAGGACTGGTTGACGTGGATGAGGTGTTTAACCACAGTATCAAAACCACACAACACCACCATCTGCCACAGCTTATGGACAGGGAGGGGGGAAAAGGGAGAGGTGAGGAGCACACAGACCAAGAGACAGACGTAAGTAAATTCAAGAGGGCGAAAGGAAAAAACAGACAGAGGTCTGTCGGGACATTCAGAATGGACCAGCATGCCCCTGGACCTCCCTCTCCAGAGTCCTCCTTAACGCGAGACTCTTTGCTTCCTGCCAAACGCTGCAAGTCAGACTCCCCAGACATGGATAACGCCAGTTTCTCCAGTGGCAGTCCTCCAGACGACTCTCTAAATGAACACCTGCAGTGCGCCATTGATAGCATCCTTAACCTGCAGCAGGAGCCCTCTGCCCGCGGGCACATTAAAGGGGGCAATAGCAGGCCCCACCAACACCAAAGCCAGCGCCCAGGGGGCTCTGCAGCCTCATCCCACAAACCCTCAGTCCCATCCTCTTCCTCTGCTTCCTCGTCCTCCTCCCTGGCCCAGCACCCTCAGGTTGGTGGCCGTGGCCACAATGGCAGCCTGGTGCCCCAGACTCAAAGCAGATAACAGCCCCTCAGCACAGGGGGAACTAAGAGACAGATTTGGGGGCAGGCGATGATTTTTTGCGGGAGGAGGGGGGGGCACTGTGAAAACAGTATCACTGTACTACTTTGCCAAGCTGTGTTGGCTTTGTTTGTCCATTTGAATTGTCCAGACATTTCTGTCATTTATGGCCTGAAGTACACCCCTAATGGAGTGAGTGCGAATGTGTTTGGAGGTGAAACTGTCTCTGGGTTGCAGACATGAAGCTACCTGTTGTTTTTTTTATGTTGCTCTCTCCACCAAGCTCTGGCAACAGGATGAAATCGTTAGAAGTTGTTGTTCTCTATTTCATTCTTCCCTTGTTTTTCTTTTTTGATTGTTTCTTTTTCCTCATTCAGTATTCATACATTCCTTTGCAAGTGGCCTGAACACTAGACTCTAGACTCTATCCTGGTTTTAAACGATGTCCCACTGAGCATCCGGCAGCTCATTTAAACAGGTCAGAAGTCAGCAACCTCCTTTAACTTGGCTACCTGCAGCAGAGACAGATGATAATAAAACCACATTCATACTGTAAGAGGTCAAAACACATACAATATTTTCCTTTTTAAGAACCTAATTTGATTCTCTTATCACACAGATAATGCTGCCCTATGCCATAGATGCAAATAGCACAAGCTAAAATGATACAGTCTGTGTCTTTATCAGGAATGCATTTCTTAAGATGGGAAATAAACTCACACAGCAATTGCTCTTTTGTCTACCGTTGGCCAAAGTGATTTATTTGCTTCAACCTGCATTTATGTCAGCATTTTAAAGTAAATGTGTAAATTTGGTTTTTCCTTTTTTTGGCTGCTCATGGGTACTGTAGTACTTGTAAGCTAATATGTTATAAGGAAACAACTGACAACCCCCCCC
>JANJYP010158566.1:0-10010 GCA_024605115.1 Rastrelliger brachysoma
TTAAACCAGAGGATAGAGAGTCATTCATGAGTCTGTACAGTAGATTAAAAAGATCAGGCCACAGCTACAACCTTCTGCCCTTCTATTTGTCCCTCCCATTCCATCCATCTCCTTTTCTCTTCCTCCAAACTCAGTTTAGGTTGTAAAAGATCACAAAGAAACTGACACAGTACAATTTAATTCTTATGCAGACTAGTGTATTTTCAGCAGGTGCGGTTAGGGTAAATGCATTGACTCTCATTGTATTACCACAGTAACTGATTCTATGTAATGCCATTAGCTGCAGTGTAGCTCAAGTAGTTACCTGCTTACAGTAGACTATGTTAGCTAATTGTTTCCACATACCATCCAAACAAAACCTAAACATACCAAGGCTAATATATATATTAAAAATAGTATCATTTTGTTGGCACAAATACACATTAAACATACACACACAGAGAAGGGGTAGCTGTGCAGTTGCCAGTGGTCTATTAATAGCAGTGTAATATAAATACAAAGTGCTGCATGTGAAGAAAAGCGCTTGACTAGGGCGAGAGAGAGGTAACACGGAGGGGAGGAGACACTCTGCAACACCAAAGAGGCCACTGTTCACCTGTCTCTGTGTGTGTGTGTGTGTGTGTGTGTGTGTGTGTGTGTGTGTGTGTGTATGTGTGTGTGTCTCATACATGTCCACAACATGCTACTGGGTGTATTGAAATACCAGCGTGACTTCTGAATGGTAGTAAGTGTGTTTGTGTGTGTGTGTATTGTCATGTATGAAGCTGAGCACTACTTTGAGCGCCTGAGAGACCCAGGACAAAGAGAAGGATGAAGAAAAACAGAGAAGGGCCTCCTGTGTCCTCACTGAACCCTATCTGCTCCTGGTAAACAGGGGCCCAGATGCCCATAGATATGCCCCCAAATAGCCCCCTATAGCAAGGGGGTATTTAAGTTCACACCACTCTTGGGCCTAAAATAAATAAAGAGACTTGATAACAATATACAGTCTGCTTGGACTCTGCTAATGAAATTCCATCTTAGTTGCCATGGCTAAGCTATAATGACAGTAAAGAGATGTGTGACGCTTACACACTGAAGGAGTTTTGATTTAAGCAAGCAATGAAAAATAAAGACTTCTTTCAGTCTACGAATATAAATAATAACATTCATTCTTCTCATCGTCCCATAAAAGAAACAGCTTGGTTTGCAAGTGTTGCAGATTTCTTTGGCGGTAGATTTTGCTAGGTGGAGGAAAGATAAGTGACGACTTGGCAAATGAGAAGATAGAAGGAGTGGTGGGTGCCTTTGGACAAAGATGCATATTTCCCACTTCATTCCTCTCTGTCTCATAACCTTTCCAGCATGTCATCTCTGCTCTCCCCCAGATTTCCTGTCACTCCCTTCTGTGTGCTTTTTAATAAAAACAAAAATGTCATAGTAGCATAAATGAGAAGAGTCAGCTAATCCAGCGCAGTGGTTTCAAACATTTTTTAATTTTGACAGTTTAAAATGAAGTCTTGTCCATTTGTAAGGCTTTTGTCACAAATTACATGTCTGTGTTTTTAATTGGGTCTTAAGATATGCAATTATCCAGTAATCCACAAGTAAAAAGCAAAGATTGAAAACGGGTCAGAAATTTTTTAAAATCTAATTTTGCATTTTCTACTATCCTAACTATCAATCATCTCACAATGCCTCTGATTTATCTTGCCACCCATTGTTTTGTCCCAAACCCCAGATTGGGAACCACTGTCCTAGTGGTACAGTTGGACCATTGTCACATGTCACTCACCCTCACCATCACTTCATGTTTTGTCTCTTTCTGCACTAAATAATCTAAAAGAGTAGACAAAGGAAACAATCGGGGTCATATTCTGATGGGAAATGAAGGTAAAGTTTAAAAAAACATGTAAGAAGCACAAGACACAATGTAATGTGCTGCTCAGCACACCCTCCTACAGCTGTGGTTTAATTTCTGTGTTTAGAGTTCATGTCCTCTGTCAGACAACCACATGTACAGATAAAATCAAGATTTAGTCTCTAGTCTATCATCATTACTGACTATCCAGAAGATCAAGGTTGAACTGTGAATGACGTTTTAAGTGTGACAATATTTGAAATATATAAAGAAAGCATACATAATAAAGCCCTAACTACATCTTCAAATCACATTCTGTATAAAATGATGTCAGATGGGTAGATTCAAGGAAATCAATTGTGAGCACAAAAAAAGTAAACAAAGAAACACACACATAAACAAAGATGGATGAATGGAGGCAAGGTGAACGTGCAGATTTAAGCTGACACAGCAGAGTGGAGTTTGGCATGACGGCTACGTCATCATCATCTCCTTTGGCAATGATTAATAAGCTTAACAGAATCGTGCTCCGCTCACGCAAGTAGACCTGCACAAATAAAAGCTTGGGCTGCTCACGTTCACACATGCACACACACAAAAACACACTCAAACAAGCTCCCATGCAGTGATGCACGCATGTAATCAGGCCTAATCATATTGGACACACAAACACGTGCACACATAGAGAGACCAGTGAACTGGGTTATGCGGTCATTGAACAATAGCTTTAATGAAGAGACCAGGATTTCAGGATTTGCTCTTTTTTCAGCACACCAACTGTGATCAGTTTCATGGGAAGTGATGCAATAGTAAGAGAAGAGAGGGAAGAACAATAAGGGGGAAGAAATGGTTCAGAGGAGTTACACGAGATGAGAAAGTGAAGTGAGATGAGATATTTGACATAATCTATGAAACAGCTGTGTGGTAGTTCTACGTCTGTGTCTTTCTCCTAAGACAAACTAGGAAATGCATTTTCAAAAGTGGTCCTACCCAGATCAGGATAAGAGAGCAGAGCAAGAAGGCACGCTGCTGCTCTCCTTCCTTTTTCTCTCCTAGCAGGAAGTCATGTGGCTCCTCAGAGGGGTGGAGCACGTAGGGAGCTAAGGAAGAGGCTCGCTGTTGCTGGGAGAAAATTCTCCCAAGGTGCGTGCTTGTGCCATCATTGGCTGTTTGCATTACAAAGGTTAGGGTCTCACTGTGTGTGTGTGTGTGTGTGTGTGTGTGTGTGTGTGTGTGTGTGTGTGTGTGTGTGTGTGTGTGTGCATGCGTGTGTGCCTGCCTGCATGTGTGCGTGCGTGTGTGTTTTTAAAAACCTCCACCATCACCATCTCCTTCCCTTTCTCCAGCTGCTCAGCTGGTGTGTAGGAGGAAGAGAGCTGACAGGCCTGGAAGTGCTGACATCAGCAGAGAATCACACACACACATACACAAATACACAGAGAGTCAAAGAGAAACACTTTCTAGGACAGAGGTGCTGGGTAGATTGAGTCAGGCAAATTAAACTGACCTGTAGACTCTGCGCCTGTGGAAAAGAGGCATATTAAAAGACAACAAACCCCAACTTCCTTTTTTAATGTGCTCTAATGTAGCTCATTTTTTATAGTAGACTCAGAGGTCAAACTAGTGTTATTCCTGAAACTGAAGCACAAAGACAGCTCCAAACTGAGTCTGCAGTGTGACTCATCAGTTTAAAAGACCAATGCATTAGGTTTTCGTTTAAAATTCTGGTTTATTACTTGGGTCTGATTTTTGTAGTTTTGGCCTTTATTTCTATTGATCATAATAACTACTCAACAAAATAATCACTGACATCTGGGAACATTTCAATACAGCTACAAGAATGATGTCAGATAAGCCAAGAGACTTTAAACTGAAACGTCTGATAATCGATCATCAAGTACTGAAGGTCAGTGCTGAACCTGGAGTTCAGTCTGTTAACTGATGAATGTTTACAACAGATTATTGTGCAGTATTAATTTGACCTTTTTCACTGAGTTCATTTCAAACTTGTCTGTACATTAGTTGGTTGTGTTTCTGGAACCATCTGACTTCTTTTTAGCATTGTTGCAACGTCCAGATCTCAGCATTTAAGTCCGCGGGTACAGTGTCATTATTACAGAACTTACAAAACTGAGAAAACATGAGCGAAGTTGCAATAAACAGGAATTAGCTTGTGCATGTCATGGTACAACATACGGTAAGAATCAGTGATGTGTGTGTGTGTGTGTGTGTGTGTGTGTGTGTGTGTGTGTGTGTGTGTGTGTGTGTGTNGTATCTGTTTTTAGCACCATTAGAATGAGGAGCCCCATGAACACCAGCGGGGCCCCGACACTAATCCAGACCAGATGTGAACTCCAGCACTGCACCAAAACTCAAAGCACATAACTCACACACGAATACACACATACAAACAAAGAACAGCACGTCACCACCTCCAAATAGTCAAGCTCAAACTAGGTTTGTAGCCTAGCATTTAGTTTGCCAAGATGATTATGCATAATGCTATTAACACTATAATCTGTCTCAATTAGATCATAGCTCACCTTCAGCATTAATTGAAGGTTCGAGAGGTTATTGAACAGCGTACATCAACTGAAAATAAGTTGACCCTTCTCCAACCCAAATAAACTCCAGTGGGCGTGACCTGGATACAGCTACAAGGCATTAAACAGGCCACACCTCAGAGTCACACACCATAGCAGAAGTAGATCAGGCAGACAAGAGTAATGATAAGTGACATGGATACACTAAAATGCACAAAGGTGTGTGTATGTCTATAGTAAGTGCAGGTTTAGTTTTAGACAGTGGCAACATATTATTCAATAAAGCAAATAACAGAAAAACCAAGAAACTTTTGAATTAAGACACAAAAGAAAGCAAATACTGTACATTGACCATGTTATTGTTCTGAATGATGATTTTGTGTGTGTGTGTTACCTACATGCATTTAGAGACATTTTATTAGTGGTGAATCACCGACGACTTCCCTCAACTCTGACGCACACTTAACAAGTATTGTACTTTAATTGTCCCACAAGTCAACTTTTTTTATTATTATTTAACTTCCGTAAGGTGGAGTGATCACATTGCACACTTCAGGGCACTAAATGTCTTACTTCATCCTTGGTAAATGAACTCTCTAGATGTTGTTTGTTCTGACATTTTAGATTTTATGCAAGAGTAATAATAATCATATGCAGTGAGTGTCATATTGACTTAGAGACTCTGTATATTATGCTTCTTGTTAAGAAAACCAAACTGTTAGATAGATAAAACAATGTTTGCCAAATTAAATGATAATAATGAGTGAATGTATGAATGTTTGTAGCTACTATAGTTTGCTTGGTAATCCATCCAACAGTTGTTGAGACATTTCACTTAGTGCAAAATGTTAAGCTGTTAGTGGTGACTGTAACATCAGGGTTCACTAAGCTCTGTAGGCTTTGTCCTCTAGGGACCCATATTTCTGTAAAAAAAAAATTTGTAGAAATACATCGAATAGTTGTTGAGCTATTTCAGCCTTGACCAAAGCAGTAAACTGATGGAAGCTGGCTCAAATTCAGTAAAGCAGAAAGGTCTATTAAGTGAAACAAACCAAAATCATGAGAATGCAGAAATAGATTTGTCATTTCCTGTACGCATAAAAGATGTACTGCCAGAAATCTGTTTGGGTCACCGAAGAAACTCTACAGTTTCAGTTCACCTCAGTTCAGCGACCATTTTGTTACATACAGAACTCAGTAGAAACACAAGTATGCACACAGGCCAGCATGGTGTTAAGGGAGGCAATAAACCTCAGTCAACCCCTCACCAGGCTACACACATAAAAACAGCCTGTCTTCCTCCCCTCCCTCACTTCCTCCCTCTGTCGCTCTCCGTCTCTTTCCCTTGACCGACCCCTCTCTTCCCCTTCTCTTTGTCTCCTGCTTTTCCCTCCAAAAGGGACATCTTTGAAAAAAAAATTTTTTTATCTGTGTGGTTTTTTCTTCTTTTGCTTTTCATCCATAGAGGAGCAAGTTAGGAAATTATGTCTGAAATGTTCTCACTGAGCTATAGAGTAACAAACAATGATTTGTTGTTGTTTGTTGACTTCAACTATTAGCTGAAGTCTTGTCATTACAGTGAGGTAGAGACTTCATAAAGCCATGCTGGATGTTTCTCCCAGTCTTTATTCTATGCTTCGCTAACCAGCTGCCTGATCTTTTTATCTAATTTTTGGCAAGAAAAGGACATTTCCAAAAATGTCAAACTATTACTTTGACCAGGGCATTTTTTTCCATCCAAGCACTCTATCCCAGTCACCTGACATTGCCTATTCAGAAAACCAGACTTTCTACTGTTCTTTTTGCTTTCAATTGCTGATGATCTAAAATAAATGCTCCCACTTTGCAACTCCATTGCCCTTGAAAAAGTTTAAGGTGTAGATGGTGGGATCACTTCCTCAACATATTCCTTGTCACCCGCACTATGTCTTCGCACATGAATAACAACATTCCCATTCCTGATAATTATGAATGCTTCTACCCTCCCCCTTCTTCTTGCGACCCTCCACTCCTCAGCACTGTTTGTATTGCACAGAGATGTAATTAATCATGTAGACACCCTGCTAGTCTTAATACTAAAAGTGCCCTCATTTTCTCTATCTCTGTTTTCCCCCTCTCTTTACCTATCTCTGTCTCCCTCAGTCTTTTTCACTGTCTCTTAATCTCTATCTCTCATAACACACACACATCCACACTCAGTATGAAGGTCTCATAAATCACCTGTTCACATAGAAAGGCTTTTTAGAAAGCATGCAGTGGTATCATTTGGTGGTTTTGCTTTCCCTGTGTATCTGTGTAGTTGTGTACTTCAGGCACCACTGTGTTTTTGTTCTCTGTGTGTGTTTCTGTGTGCATTAGAGCATGGCCTGTCATCAGTAGACTCATACGGCCAGGATAAATACGATAATCATCGCTAGCAGACTTGCCCTCTGGTCTTGCTATTTTTAGACATCGGATGTTGAAATAGTTCAAGTTCTTAAAAAGGGCAAGCTGCGAGTCATCGCAGCATTGTCATAATGCCAGGGCAGAGGATCTATTAGCCCACTCCCACAGACAAACCCAAACAGCATTCATGTCACACAGCAATAAAAAATTAAATCCAGCAGTTCATCACTTGACAGATTAAATTGACATTTTCCTGCCATGGAAGTTCCTTTTAAGATTTACAGTATGTGCAAGTGGAGTTGGGCATTGTATATAATGTGAAACAATAAGAATTTATTGGGGGGGCTCCTTTTATGACAGTTAAGTCTGGGATGTTGGGGCCTTAAACTGAAGCTGCCTCTTCTCTTAATCTAATGTCTTCATTTGCTTGGAATTTAAAACAAGGATTCCCATTTGGATATTAAATCTATGAACCATTTCTAAACACCATAAAGATGGGATATACATATGTCATGATTACAGATTTGACCCATATCATCCACCCAATTTGCATGTGCAGTATTTAGGTGTGGTGCAACTTTTATTCTTTAAAAAACTCAAATATACAAATGAGAAAATTGTTGTTGTCTTTGGAAGCATTCAGTTCTTTCACTGCTTGCAAGCCTGCTTTCTCCTTCTGTCCTCTGTCTGGATAAGTCTTCTTTGTCTTTGCTGAGATGTTTCTGTTGTGTGTGCGTGTGTTCTTGGCAAGCGCAGTTGCTTCGTAGCTTAAGGACGCTGTGTCCTGGAACTCGGGTTGATAAAGCCCAGCAGGGATGTCTTGTGTTGTCCCAAAGCAAAGCATACATGTCCTGTGCTGAGTTGTAATGAACAGCATGTTTGTGTGTGTATACTGAAGTCACATGTGTGTGCGAATGACAGAATTATGGGTGTGTATGGATCCAAACCATAAAAATATCTGATGATAGATTTCCCTGCCGTTTCATGCCTTTCATATTCCTGATCTTCTTTCTAGTGTGTGTGTGTGTGTGTGTGTGTGTGTGTGTGTGTGTGTGTGTGTGTGTGTGTGTGTGTTTCTATGTGCATGTGTGCATGAGCCACATGCTCTATCACTCAGGTGACTGTCCAGCATTGATCAAAACACACTGACCCAATGCTGCCTTCCAAGGGTAACATGACTAACCATGCCTCTGCACCAGTCTGAGATGATTGGCCGCTTGAGGTGGGATGGGTCAGCCAACTCCCCCACCCCAGGCAGACTGATTGGAGGAAAAGTAAGCATAAACAAGGAGTTCTTTGAGCATGTGGCCTTACACAACAGGGACATGCTAGAAGCTAATAGGAGAGGAAGAAAAAAGACAGATGGGAAAGACAGAAAGAGAGGTTGACATTGTAGCAGTGAGGTCTTTGTGAGTTCATGATTTAAAAAAGCAGAGTGTGCCCCTGTTTTATTTTGTGTGCTTAAGACACTTTAACTGCAATTTAATACTGAGTGGAACTTGATATCATTGTTCACACCATGATGATGGATTTGTCATTCTCAGTATGGCATTATAGATTGAACAGGAGCACTTTTTCAAAGAAGAGAAGAAAGAAAGAAGAAAAAGAAAATCCATTTCCTGAATTGACTTGACATTTAAGTGTGTCTGCATTCCCATGAAGACCTTAATCTATTCACAAAAAGAGGAGAGAAGGGAGGAGTGAGGGCAGAAATATAAGCAGAATGAGGTGTAACAGGATGCCTCCTGCCAAACTCCAGATCCCTGTCCAGTGTACACATACGCACACACACACATAAATACAACTTTTAAACACGCACAAGCTGGGAGAGACACCCAGCCACTGGCCGGGAAACGCACATATGATTGAAGAGAATGGAATGTTCTGTCTGCGGTCCAGAGCTCAGGGCAGCTGGAACCTGGACCTAGTGTGTTTGTCTGTGCCTGTGTGTACATGTGTGCGTGCGTGTAGGGTCACAGTATAAATAACTGTCCTCTCTCGGTAGTGTTAACGCAGACCAGTCCGTGTTTATTTATAAACTGACTTATACGTGTCAGAGAGGTGCACGTCTTCGACACCTTTGCCAACACTTTCACTGCTCACCTCTGCATCTATGTATGTTAGATGTTTACACCTGTTTCCCTGGTGTTTTAGGGGGACATTGATATTGTAACATTTAATTTGCCCTTCAGTGCCATTGTCATTTGATGGGATGCTACCTGTTACCTGTTTGCACAAAGTTAATCTTGTTTGTATTGTCTAAAGAAAACACTTCAGCGCAAGACAAACATTATTTTAACCACAATCCATTGTCAATCCCAATTAAATAGCAACTAATATTGCTCAAGCTGTCTGCTTGACTCAGCAGCAGTCACTGTTGACATTGGACTCAAGCCGTTTTCACACATGAACTCTGGACAATGTCCGGAGAATCAGGAGATTTTGTGAAGTTGCCCTTTCACACATGTAGCACACAACAGGAGACTATCTGTGTCAGATATGTTCTCACCTACTAGAGATACTCTGTTTAGTTTAGAGGGTGCAGAAAGCCTGACATATGCTGCCATTGTAATTGAGGTTTTTAAGCTCTTCACCAGAAATAAAACAGCTTTTAATTTACAAGAAATCACCAAAAGTCATCTCTTCCATTAGCACTAGCGTCATAGCGGAGCATTTAGGTCCAGTCAAAACAATGCAGTCTAGCTGGCCTGATGTGTTTATCCAAGCGTCAGCCACATGATAGAAACGTCATCAACACGTCCATTTGCTCAGTGTGGAGTCGCCGTAAAATGACCTGATACATTCACACATGGGCTCAACTTAACTGACAGGGTAAAGTCCGTTTACTGTCTGGTCTGAATGATTTGGACATTTGTGTTCACACATACAGCTGCTCAGAGTAATGCCTGGAAAATTTCAGGGTTACAGTGCATGTGTGAAAGGAACTCCAGATTAGCACTGGTTTACATAATGACTGATAAAGTGTGGTTTAGTTTGGCCAGGACACTCACAACCATACACACTATGTCAGTGGGTGGTTAAGTACACCAGAGGTGTGAGGCTCAGTTCACTGAGTTGGTCCAATCACAGCAGTAGTAGCAGGGTTAAAGGGGTGGGGCTAAGATGTATGAGGGGGAGAGCTGCAACCTCAAAGAACTTTGACCTTTGAAATTGTGCTGTCTCCTGCCTGCTGGACACTTTAACCCTCTGACCCAACACTTCCCTATAGAAAACACGAGGAG
>JANJYP010158581.1:0-21549 GCA_024605115.1 Rastrelliger brachysoma
TGTGTGTGTGTGTGTGTGTGTGTGTGTGTGTGTCCACACTGTTTAAGCTTGAGTCCCAGGGGATGTGTTACTATGTCATTGGACCGGCACCTCTGAGCCCCCTTCTCCACCTAATATTCTGGGATCCTATGGTCACTGGCTTATAATCAAACCTTATGGGCCTTCTTCTTACAGTAACACACACATACACACACACACACACACACACGCACGCACGCACGCACACACACACACACACACACACACACACAAACACAAACACACGTGCCATGTAACATGCTCTTGCATATTGGTGATATGGGTATGTGAAATGCACACAAGCACAAAAGATTAACACAAGCACACTGATGTGCACATGTGACTGAATGTCTCATCTGGAGGCACTGTTGCCAATGTCTGACAGCATTTAACTGCATTTGTACTATTATTTATGCATATCTACGACCTCTTTGGCCCACACTCAGTTGAATTACATTATACTGTACTATTTGAGCTAAAATGAGACTGTAAACCATGTATACTAATAAAGGGAACAGTCTGTCGTCCATGCATGCATATGTGTGACATGGTACAAATGCACATGCACATTACAATGTATTTTACATTTTATGTAAGTTTTTGAGCACAGGGGCAGAAAGAAGAGTTTCTATATGCACTGGGACAGATTCACAGTATTTATTTACACTATTTGATAGAGAACAGATAGTTTGAATAGACCATAAAATCCCAATGCTTTGCTTAAATTTCCTGTTTGGTACTAAAAGAAAACTGTGTTAATGTAATTGTTTTTTTTCACATAATGTATGAAAAATGCCTGTTCAAGTGATTAATTTAAACTGTATAGTGCATAGGGTTTGGGTCTTCAATTTTGGTAATTACCGGTAAGTAAAATATTTCACACTGAGTTGCATTTTTTATGGCCTATGCATCATACGTTAAATTAATAAGTCATAATTTTTCACAGGTTTCCATGATATTCATAAACGCACCACTATCTGAAATGTTTGAAGCCTTGGGGTCTTCATTAGACTTTTTTTTATTTATTTTTGTGGGTTTCAACAATACCTGCCCTAAAATAAAACACTGAATTTATCTGTTTTTGATTATAGAATACAATATGACATTACAGGCCAAGTTGATAACTCATTAAGTGAAATTCTATTGGCTCTAAGGATAGTCTCTAAACTGCAGTGCAGGTGGCAGGTCTTATCAGGTAATTAATTTTTTGAAAAAATAAAAAACAAAACATGCTGGACAGTCTGAAAAAAAACTCAGCCACTGAAATAGGGAAATCGGACTGAGCTGCCTGGTGGAGGTCTGCGCTCTCCGAGTGCTTTTCTAGTTATATAATTCTATTACTTTTTCATATTTTCGTAAAGTTATTTAATCCTGTTTCAGGGGAAATAATCAGACTATGCAGGACCACACTGTGCAGATTACAAAAACAAAAAGAAGATAATATTCAGAGGCCTTGTTTATCTTAAAGTCACCCACTGGCCCTACACAGTAGATTTCCTGCAAGATCTCCATTATTATCAATAGAGTGAAACAGGTGCTAAACTTCCCACCTCCCATTTATTATTGGTCTTTAATTTCACAGGCTTCGAGATGGCACGCACACACACACACACGCACACACACACACGCACGCACGCACGCACACGCGCGCGCACACACACACACACACACACACACACACACACACACACACACACACACACACACACACACACACAGTGTTTGAGCCATAAACCCCTTTCTGCCAGCAGCTGATGCATGGCACCCTGTTGACACACACTAACAGTGATATATACCAGTGGATGAATCTCTAATTAAGCTTTGGCAGGGAGTCCACAGTTACTTAGTGCCACACTTCATTATCTGCCCATACCCCTGCTCCAGTGCTACAGGCCCATCGTTGATTTAAGGTAACGTAGAAAATTTCCACACTACACTGCATCTGTTTCCTCTCTCCCAACATTTTTCTGTCTCAAGTTTATTTAATCTTTGTTTTTAGCAGGAGTTAAAATGTGGAGACATGTTATTTTTTTGGCCATCTTAACTCTATGTGTGGTCTCACGTGTCTCTCAAAAACATATGATAGATAAAAAAGAAGAAGAAAAGATACTTGGAATTTTTTACAGCAAATTTAAATGATGGTAGAAATGCTGAAATTGCAGACTGGGGCTCTAACACATGACATATTTTTGTTTTCTTGAAGAGAAAAACACACACCAGCCAATTTGCAGCAAATGAAAAATCCCCCCCTGTCTGATACATTAGACAGCATTATGAAACAAGTTTTGCTCTGGGCTCTGCATGCAATGATCGAGCTGTGTTACGTCTGATTGCTACATGCACCATGACAGGGAGAGGTCAAGAGTCCTGACCTGTGATGATGGCCAGGGTGACAGATGTCATGTCAAGTTTGTTACGGCTTTGTTTTAATGACGGAGTGAGTCACCACTCGCGTACTCGTAGGGTCACATACTGGATCACTGTCACGCAATTTTCATTCCTCTCTGACGCAATATACTGTAACAACTTCTGATCGGACTGTCAGTCAACATAACAATGTCCTGTTGTCCTGCTGCAGAGCTGATTTGCGCATGAACGGGTGAAAATACAAGCACAGTAAAATACAAAGTGTGTACCCCACACAGCATATTGTGATCATTAATCGAGTATAAAGTCCAGTCACTTAACAGTGACCTCCTATCATATCCCATTTAGACAAAATCAATAAATAAATTATTGATGCAAGTTTTCTCAGGTTGGTCATGTCAAAATTCTGCAACCTACAGTATATAACATTACTCAGTTTCTAGCGTATCATCATTTAATTTTCATTATCTTCATGTCCATACTAGTGCTCTGTATTCTGTTTCTTTTCCCCTTTTCGCTCCAGGCCCCCATTCTCCCTCAACCATGGCCTTTTTTTACATCATTGTTTGACCAGTGCAGAGACCTACATGTGTCTACAACATATAACAAACGAAACGAGGACTACAAATGAATCACACAGGGTGAAATTCTTTAAGAAGTGCTAAATGCTGAGTCGTGTTAAATTACAACCAAAGAAAAGAGACTCTCTAAGGAATTAGCACTTAATTAGGTCTTAATTAGCATAATTATGCATGCTAACAGTGTCTCGACAGAATAGCAGTTGTCAGGAGGGTTGAACCATCTGTAACAGCAGAGGATTAATACATCATCTTTTATATCCAACAACGCTTTACCTCTTCTATCTCAAAGTGCTTTTCATTAATCAATTTCGCTTTTATTGGAGAGGAAATTTGGCATTTTTCATTATGTGCCATTATACCTCTCCCTTTGCAGCTATAACGGGTCTAATTAGGCCTCTAGTGTATCCTCAAACACAAACACTTGAACAGACAGAGACACACACACACATATGCACATGCTCATTTACTGTATTTGGTAGTGTAGTGTTGTGTTGACCACACTTAACATTGGTGACATGGGCAGGGTCTAGTGGTGAAGAGGGGAAGGGATGAAGACAGGGGTAAGGGTGGGAAGAGACGGGCAGATTGACAATGAAGAGGAAGAGGAAAGGTGGAGAGTGAGCAGAGGGAGGAGGAGGTTGATAATCAATGAAAAGTCTTGAACTTAGGAAACCCTTTTCATGTTTGGTAATCAGCTAAGAGTACCTGTATCACCTCCATAAGATAGAGAGGGGATGAGGGTGGAAAGGAGAAATAAAGAGGCTTGTTGAAGGAGGATAAAAAGATGAGATTCCCTTTTTTAGAAAAATCATACAAAATAAAATTTAGTGTTAGTTATTCAATTATCTGACGTCAGCTGCAACAGACACCTTCAGACACCACTGTTCATTTTATCTCCTCTGTCTATAACTTTTTTTTGTTTTCAATTTTGGATTATAAAACAGTTTTTGTGAAATATAGAGAGGCCAGTCTGGCAAAATAATCCCAACTGAATGTCAGTTGACTAGCTTTTCTAAGAGGTGCTGATATACGAACAAGTTTTGCGAACTAAGTCCAAATGTTCGACCTTAAAAATAGTTCGACAAAACAAATTGAAGTTAAGTGTAAGTACTAGTATAATGCTGGGTGTATGTTGGTGTCACCTTAATTAAATCTACTTTGGGTCTTGTGTAAGAAACAGCACAGGAACAGCTTCGTTATAGAGCAACTTGTGTGCTTTAATGTCCACCTGAGAAAAAAAGGGAACAAGTGGCATTGAGGGTCATCACCATCACACCAACAATAAACTTGATACATGACTTCACTGTGCAGTGTATCACTCTGTTTACAGACACATAAAGTACATAATAATAAAAGAATATATTAATCAAATCCTGAACTAATCAAATTCGATTATTTTGTCAAACTACATTTCCAAAGTCAAGAATTAACCTGCATGCTGGAAAATTATTTTAATCAATACATGAAGTAATGCAAAAATACGAGGGATATCTTTATGATATAGACGTTCATTTGAATTACCTTTTGCTTCCTCGTTATGTAAATTTGCCAACCAGTAATTCTGATATCTTCCGTTTCTTCCCTTTTTCCTATATTCCATTTGAGGAATCAATGTCTTGATGGATAACAAGCATGGCACATCTCACCTTCCTCATGAGGGAAGAGTGACAGAATCACTCCCGGTGCTGCTGCTTCCACCAACTAGCCCAACACACACATTGACATACATTGAGGTGTGGTCAGGGCACATACACACCATAGCTACAATCTATAAGAGCCCTGAGCCTTAGGCGACCTTGAGACACTCCACTCACTCTGGCCTTGCCAATAGCATAAATGTGTGTGTCTGTGTGCATGCAGGTATGTATGTATGTGTGTATGTGTATGTACGTGTCAAGCATATGTCTGCATTTTACCTAAGTATATTGGCGGAAACTGTCCTAAAATCATGGATATAAAACTGTTCTAGCTGGTGTACATGCTAATTCTCTTCATATGGTATTTAAAGTGGGAGTCAATCACTTGAACAAGGTCTCCCCCTCTCCTTTTCCCCCCATCTCTCGCCTGTTTCCCTTCCTCTCCCAGGCCCACAGGGACATTAGCATTATCGATGAGCTCACCCCATCACCTCAGACACAGGCTCTTAAAAGAGAATAATTTCATGCAAATGAGATATTGATGAGCTAATGATTAATTGGCTGCTCGGCTGTGTTAATATGCAATAGCTGTCGTGTAATATGCATTTCTAATGACTCTGTCTCAGTGTGTTCAAACAAATGGGTGACTTTGATCATTGGGGTACTCGGAGGCTTTCCAACATGTTAGCTCGGGGATAAAGCTTTGCCTGAGGGGTTTGTGCAAACTACCATGGGAATGCAGCTAATGAGAAAAGGGAACTTTTCTTTTCAGTGTTTGTATGTGTGTATGTGTTTGTTTGTTCTTAAACTTACAAATTAGCAAGGATGTGTTTCTGAACTACACAGCATGTATACTATCAAAGCAATAGTACAGTACCCATATAGATGTTTGCCAGGATACATGGATAACATTTAGCCGAACAAAGATGGTTGGTCCATGCTTATATTAAGAAGACATCTTTTGCAAAGTCACACCAACATAGACTGCAAAGTTAAAACTTGACTAACCAGGCACAGCAGAGGGTGCTGTCTTCTGTCCTACCAGTGACAGAATAAGGATGAAAAATGTATAAAAGGTCATATTTTGTGTTAATAAGAAGGAAAATAAGGATGATGTCATTTTGATAATTTAGACAGATATAAAGATTTGTAAAATATCTAACTTAGATACACAGGATGTACAGGATACAGAGGGGTGTGGAATCAGAAAAGACCACATCCTGACTCTGGCACAAAAGAATAACAAAACATTTTGATGCAGATCATTTTTGATAAATTACATTATATTGAACATGGTTATCCTGCCTCAGCATTTCAAAGCATACAACAAAACAATCAATTCACTGTTTCTGGGTTTCATTTAAGAATTTTGACTCATTTTGTCTCATAGCTTCAGTATCTTAAAAACTGGTAACTGTTAACTTGAATCATAATGCTTCATTTGATTTAATTCAAAAATTTAATGAGTCAAAAATATTTTGTACTTATTTTTTGTTTTGATTGAAATATACTGTGTAACACCTTTGAACTCATCTAAACCATTCATAGTCTCATCTGTTAGCCAAGCAGTTGAATATTTGAGCAGGAAGTAAATTTAATCTTAACTGTTTATCAATAAATAACCATTCACTAGACAGATGTCCCACTGCCTCATATAATTATCATTATTCACCATCAACTGCACACAGGAACATTTAAGGACAAAAAATACAGTTTGATAGCTGTAAAAGCTCCCATTAAGCTAATATCTGATGATTTTAGATGAACAACATGATGGCTGGCATCAGGCTAGCCTGGACCATTCCAGTCCTAATGGTCCTTCTCTCGAAATGTCCTAATGATGGCAATGTCTGTTTAAACAAAATAGAAACTGTGAGTGAGGTCACCGCATGTCTGAACTGTAGATTTTTTGCTTTCCTATAGAAAGTGACACAGTTGCTGGGTAAAATGATGCCAGGTCAATTCAGGGTAACCTATGTGTGTGTGTGCGTGTGCGCACATGCGTGTGTGTGTGTGTGTGTGTGTGTGTGTGTGTGTGTGTGTGTGTGTGTGTGTGTNGCTTATAGGTGTGAAAGTGGCCGCATGGGGCTATGACTTTGCCTAATCAGACTGACTGCAGCTCCCTTGGGGTCTTGTATGGATCTGTCCAAGTGTCATTCAGTCTGTCCATCTGTCTGCCCTGTCTGTCTGAAGCATGGGGAGAAATGGTGTGTACGCATGGCACCAATAGCAACCGATAAGGCAACCAGGATTCAGGATTTGGTGTGTGACGTGGTTGATACAGGACCTGAAGACAGATGGATAGAGAGACAGAACTGGACATTCAGACCTGTGGCCAGACCTGTCAACAGAGATAGGTCTGCTGACACCTGTGAGTATCATGACTGACATGTGTGTGTATGTGTGTATGCGCATACACCACTATAAACCTGCAGAAATAGCAGTTGATGGCTGCCACTCAGATGACTAATGTGCCATCAGTTGAGTGACAGGGGAATGCGCTGTTGCCCTGACCTGCTCATTTAATCACCAAGTGTCCAATAAGGCTTCCCACATTGTTAGCTGTAAACATCTCAGGTTATCCAGTCATCTCTCTCTCTCTCTCTCTCTCTCTCTCTCTCTCTCTCTCTCTCTCTCTCTCTCTCTCTNGTGTTTAAGTAAACTGCTCTGCTGCTCTGAGCTGAGGTTACCATTGTGTTCAAAATTGCTGCTGATAGTGTGTGACAAATGTGCACATGTAAGTGTTTGCAGTTGTTCAATATTAGTACCATGGCCATTTTATTTTTTTACAGAGCATAATTTCATGCAGTGGGCAGTGATATTCAGTTCAGTTTCCGCCTAATATTTACAAGGATAAACTGGTTAAATTATAGTGTATCAACAATAGGGATACTCAGAAAATGTATCTACAAGATAAAACATAAAATATGGTCTTGATGGTGGAGATAAAAGCCATAATTTGATTTTCATGCTTAGTGTCCATTTTTTTCTCCCTTGATATCTTTTAAATTTAAATTTTGTGTTTTTTTTTAACTTCCTAAAATATATTGAGAAATCAGAAGAACAGCATTTTGTTTTATGGTTTTATCTGACAGGATCTTCATGACACATTTCAGCATTTTGTTTAGCAACAGTTTTCTGATTAGATTTGTTGGGGTACTCTACTATCTGTACTTACATGTCTCTATTATTAAATGTTGCCTGTGTAGTGTATAAACCCTGAAGAACAAAATGATATATCTGTTTTGTTTTGTTTTTTAATCTTGTGGCAATATCTTTAAACAGAAGAAAAAATAATTGTAAGAAACGTCAGTTGTAATTCTGAAGGTGTCAGTGTCTGTATACAGTACACACAGTTAATGGTCTTCCTTCCAGCCAGACTATCTCCCAGTCTGCCACTGTGGGTGGACGTGGGGAGAGCTATACGTCATCAGCATCGAAAGAATGGAGCAGTGTTGAACAGATAAGAGCAACAATGAGTTTCCCAGCAGTGATAAATCCTCTGGTGAGACAGTGCTCCTATTTCCCCTCTTTCATATATGGGCCATTTTATTGAATTTAGCCACTGATAAATAAATGGACTGCCACAGACCTGTTTAAACCTGCCCAGAGGAAGATACTTGGCATGAGTTTACACAGCTGACTCTCTTGCTTGCTTTTTTCTCTCTGTTGTGATAGTGATTTTGTTAGATATCAAAGAGAGGCATAAGGAAATTGAGAAATATGGAGAAAGTATGACAGAAAAGTGCAGATAAAATCCTAGATGAATGTTAAGACATTGCATTTTTGCAGCAGCAGTAAACCTTATATATATGAATATATAGACCAGGGAGCTTAGACTATTTTCAGACAACATTAAAGCAAGTATGGAAAGTGGACTGATGGATTGAAATATGAATCAGGACTGAAGCTAAATTCTTGCAGCAAAACAGTTAAGGTACCATTATAATCCACCAGGAGTGCCTGCAGCCATTTATACCCAACTCACATAATGATTGGCCTATGTGTGGTGGTAACAAAAATGTCAGTGTTTGAATATTTCTCTGATGCAGTGATGTTGTGTGTTATAACCCTCATATTTAAATCACCATTATGGCTTGACACTCTATATGACTTTTCACCTTTTATTTGAGTATAGATCTTCATAGCAGCTATGAATATTTATACTTTTCAACATGGTTGGACTCTCATTCTGAATCTGTCTGTAATGGTCCACAGCAAATAATTGAACTTGTCGGAGTAGGTAAAGCACAGCTATTATAAATCATATTAAAAATTGCTCCATTATATTCAAGTGTCCTAATAAACCATACATGTGTAACAGTGAGCAACTATGCACAATACCAAGACCCTGAACTGCTTTAGATGGTTGAATTCCAAAGAGGAATTCAACCATCATTAATTTCATTATTTACACATGTGCTTTTCCAATTGTGACACATCAAAAATAAGTGTAATCCTGCAAACAACCATCTTCTCACAGTATAGGTACATATTGTTATGATAAGTTTTTTTTAGTTTAGGTGTATGCAGGAGGAGACTGAGTTAACAGTGACATCACATGACATCACATACTGTATGTGGATGAGTCTGATTGAGTTAATAAGCTGATGATGAGAAACATGAGAAATGTGTATTTGAACAAGGAGAGTATGTCATGTTCTCAAATTGTGTACACTGTTCTGCTGCACAACAGTGTTATTAAAAGATATAGCCTTTAAAGTGTGAGAAACCTGTTGATAATCAAAAATTCCAACTTCCCTGTCATGTCCAATTACTTTAATGTCCTCTCTAGTAAATCTGTTGATCTATCTGTGCATCCAGTACAAGAGAAATGTATTTATGGAATCTCTAAACCCCAAAAAAATTTTAAAAAGGTATTATTTTATTATTTAAAAGGTATGCATCAACTTTATGGTACTTTTTATTTATACATTGCAAGAAGGGTTCAAACCAAACTGAGCCTACTTTGAGATTTTATGATTTTTATGACATTTCATCTACTGTAGGTTTGTGGTTCAAGGGTATATCTGGCATTTTTGTAATTTTTCTTAATGTCAACAAATTTTTGTACATTTCAAGAACTTCAGTACAAGGTCAAAAGGTTGTGATATGTAGCACAACAAGCTGGTGAAACTGTAAATGGAACTGTCTTGCCTCACAGTGGCGCCTGCCACGTACAAACCCTGTCTCCAGAGATGGAAAATGAGATTTATTAGTGTTTGAAGTCATTCCTACACAAACCAAAGTGCCCATACTCTTCATGGCAAAGAAACAATGGCGCAATGATGTGGCTCAGTGATGTGTTTCTAATAGTTTTCAGACAACAACAGAGGTATAAAGTAATATGAGGATATGCAAATAATACTTTAAAGTAGGATCACCTCATTGTTGGTTTGTCTCTGCACACATGATAACAAGAAAAATATAGAAAATCACCAGCCATATGCTTTAAGTAACTTACTTAGTTGATTCACACTTGAAAGTCCATGTTCTGGTCAGATCTAATCAAGGTAAGGATCCATTAGGTTAGTATGCAAATGTATGTATATGAGGGTCATTGATTGGGGTGAGCATGCTGTTTTTAAGGCCTAGTGATGCTGATGAGCAGGGAAGGGTTGGCGTGACCTGTCTGGGTCTAACTCAATACAGTGTCACATTACAGCACAGCTCAATCACTTACCATCCTGTATAGAACAGGTAATAATGTCACTTCCTGTTCAACCAGAGAACATCACAAGATGAATGTGACCTCTACAAACCTATAGTGTGATGTTGATGTTATAGCCTTCGCTGTATCCTACATGTAATCTAATGCTTTTATTCTTAGAGACACTCAAAGGATCTGAGGAACTTAAACTTTCAAGTACATGTTGTTCTACACAGACCTCATTGAGTCTGAGACCAGAATTCATTTTTCTGAACCAGGAGGCAATTTGGAACATAATACCATGACAGCAAGAGGCAGAGCACAGAAATACAGTTCTTTCCCCAAAACTTGACATAAATCAGAAAATAATGAGACTATGTTCCATTTTGTGTATTGTGAATGCAAGGCCTAGAAGCTGTGGACTGTCACTGCAGCCATTGTCATAGTGAACAGTGCCTTTTGTGAATACAAGATGAAGGTCCTGTTAAGAAGTTCAGAAAGAAACAAATAGTCATTAAATGATTCCTGTTTGATTTCTAGATTACAGTTTCAGATGGAAACATGTTTATATTTTACTGTACATGTAAATGTAAATTAAAATGCTTAAACATTCCACTTATTTATCGCTTAGTTGATCAATTTAACAATAATATTGTTAATCTGTCACTTTTTCACATAAAACAGTGATTTTTAACAGAAAGTCTAAATTACAAACTGGTTGCTTGAATTAAAAAATAATTACCAGGTAGGAAGTGTCTAAGAAAAATATGATGTTTGGTTGCATTATGGGAAACATAGGATACAGGATTTGCTTTTTGGTAACCTAACCTAAACTGAAAATAAAAGTCAGGATATCACCTGCATCAGTCACTCATTATTAATCTATCTAGAGAGTGCCCCCAATTCACAGGAGTCCTTTATTTCAATCTTTCAGGTCATTTTTACATCATTATAAAATATACTTTTGGATCGGGATTTTGGATTTTTTTTGCCAAGAACAGAAAAGAAAAACAAAAACACAAACAGAAAATATCTAGCCTCAGCAATAATGAACATTCTGTACACTTTTTAGGACATTATATAGATTAAGAAATAAATACATCAGTTAAAAATTATCAGTAGATAAATTGATAATGAAAATAATCATATACTTGTGGGATGACATTCAGTTTGCTGGGCTTCTACTTTTGTAGGACTATATTTGTGTTAATCTACATGAAATCTCTAGTATGGAGTGCATGCAAAGAGAGAGTAATGTCAAACCTGTCATTTACATTTATATATTTATATATACATGCCCTTCTCATGCACTCACTTTCATACTATTAGTAAAACAAATAACCATCTATTAATCTATTAAATCTGGGACAGTAGGATTTACTGATGAGGTAAAAACCCTCAGAGGACAGGCAACTTTATAGGAGTCATACATGCAGTATGGAAACTGCATCAGAATCCATTGTGGGTGAAGGGTCTGTGTGTATGTGCATGTGTGCGTGTGTGAAGTTATAGCATCTGCAGTAACGGGACTTGACAGCTCCCACACCCCTCAGTGCAGTGTGTGTCTATGGGCTCATTCAGAGTGACAGTGTAGATTAGGGGTGTAATCCTCGCAGAGCTACAGGAGATCTATCAGTACCCTCAGCTCCAGACACACACATGCACTCATTGCACTGGAAATTAATTGAAATGTTAATGGTGGCAAAGGCTCCATTCTAATTGCTTGGTGCTGGATTAAGACAAGATCATTTATGAAGAGAAATTAAATCAAGACTTGGCTGTTAAAAAAAGGTTCAAGGCATGTGCAGGAAGGTTACAAATCAGTGCTGATTATCACAATGAACAAACTACGACTGACACTCCGCATTTGTTAGCAGGTCATGTTAGCAAACTGAATTGGGTAATTAGTTAACAATATGTACTCAAAGAAAGTTCACTGTATTTGTCTTTTTTCCCCCAAAATGAAATATCTGAGGTGGCAGAAAAATAAAAGCGGTGTTTTGAGTTTTCCCGGATGTGTCGAGGAAAAACACTTAGAGGGAGGCTTTGATCTTAGTTTTAATTAGCTCCTATTCCCCTCTAGTATTCCTCTTTTCTGTATTTGCAAGAAAGCGTATGAACAATGCTCACAACGAAGCCTCTTCTGCCGAAATCAGCATTTTACTTAACTTTCCCTCTTAACTTGTTTTTTTTCCCCTCCTTACTTCTCAAAGTGTACCCTCTCTCCCTCAAAGTGTCACTAATGTAGGAGCAGCGAAGAAAGCCTCTTAAAAGAGTCCGTGGTTCTCTCCTCAATGTCCATCTCTTCTTACTCATTTTCTCTGTCTTTAAGATGTATCCAACATACCAAGCACACAATAAATTCATCATGTGCATGTTTTTGAATCAATATTAATTTAAGGCTTTTCATGATGGCAAATCAATAGCAGCAACACTAAGAGGCTCCTTTGCATGTTGAGCACCTTGTCTCTGTGAGAGAATGGAGATGTGATGAGAGGTAAGAGAGCATCCATGGTGGTGCCAGCAGGGAGGCCCAAACTCACTCATTATCTCCCCTCAATTAGACCCTCTCGCTTCACCACCCTGGGCCTCCAGAAAGCATGTGTGTGTGTGTGTGTGTGTGTGTGTGTGTGTGTGTGTGTGTGTGTGTGTGTGTGTGTGTGTGTGTGTGTNTATATGTGTTTCTACAGTATGCGCATTCACCCTGCTGAGTTCATCATACAGGCGACTGAGGAGGGTTTCTACTGAAAATCTCCCTCACTGATCACAAAGACGTAATTGGACAGACCATCTATCTCTTACTCCCTGTGTGTGTGTGTGTGTGTGTGTGTGTGTGTGTGTGTGTGTGTGTGTGTGTGTGTGTGTGTGTGTGTGTGTGTGTGTGTGTTTATTGAATAGTGATACACAGCTCTTTAAAGGGTCAAGGACAAAGATAGAGGATAGATATAGAGGACAAAGGCAGCATTGCAACAGACAAACAGAAAAGTTAAGAACAGTTGGATCTAAAGTTAAGTAACGGTTTATTACAACAAGGAGCAGTTTGACCTTCGTTCTATTTGTTATAATGAAGTTGTATTCACGAAATGCTGGGATCTGGGAAATGTCATAACTAAAAATCAAATATATATATCCATAGATGGAAAACACCAACATTATGACCCACATTTCCTTTTGTACAAGTTTGTCATAGGCTACACTTTCAGTCTTACCTTCAAATGAAATGGTAATCTATATAAATTGTTAAGCTTGTTTACAACCAGTGTCATCATCTGACAGTTTTGCATTGTGTATGTGTGTGTGTGTGTGTGTGTGTGTGTGTGTGTGTGTNGTGTGTGTGTGTGTGTGTGGGTCATGAGGCCTATGTGTGTATCTCTGGCCTCTCCTTTTTTGTCTGTTAGCTGTTAGTTCTGTTGACAGCAGGCGTACATTATTACAAACACAAACATCAGAGAAATGTTAAGGATAGTAAGTTTCAAATGACTTTCGTCCCTCAGCCTGTGTTTGTCTGTGTGTTTTGTACAAAGAGAGAAATAGATGGGTGGAGGTCATTCTATGGTGCGGATAGTTTCATAGTTTTACAACAAGGAGTGAGAGAGGCAGACAGATGGAGTGGTGGCAATGAATAAAAAGTGAGAAGTAGAAGTGTGTGTGTGTGTGTGTGTGTGTGTGTGTGTGTGTGTGTGTGTGATTAGCAAAGTGAGGAGGAGCTGCGCAAGTTTCGTCTCTCCATCAGTAACCCAGTTTCTAGTCCCTTGGTGCACCTTCCTACCCCCCAGAGGGCCAGTTGTTTAGGGTTCCAGAGCCACCTAGACCTTGATGAATTTCTCCCCGTCAACAAATTAAGAGTTGCTATTGTTACTGTGACAACAAGGCATCCCGGTCGCCGTGGGGAGCGCCATGGAGACCAGTGACAGAACTCCAGAATTCTCCTAATCATCCCCAGCTGTCAGGAAGCACCTGGCCTGACACCTCTGCTTAAAACCTGTCTCCCAGGCATAAGATAATTACAAGTGCCAGCAGAGAAAGAGAGAGAAGGCAGGGAGAAGGGGAGTTATAGTGAGAGAGGAGAGAAAGAGAGAATTCTTTCTTATAAGTGGCTGTGTGAGGAAATGGAGTGCAGGAGCTTTTTTAGACAAGTTGCTATTGAAGTAGAGGAAGTGTTCAAAGGTAGGAGTGGAGTAGAGTATGGGGAGGTGTCTGGGGTGTCTCCCCTCTTCCCTACAGAGAAGGCCTGGGAGGGGGGTCCCTAGATAGCGCTGTGGGGGACAGGTGAGGGACGGAGCTGTCACTAAGCCCACATTCACACACATTTGGAAGACAGAGGCTGTTTGACTGGTCCAGTACAAATGCTCCGTGGATTGCACCACATTCTGGGGTTGAGGAGTATCTTTTTTTTCATTATTATTTCAGAAAAGTTACACCAAAAGTTATAGTAGCTCTGGTTTGCCATATGTATAGTTGCAGGGGTTAATAGAATAATGGCTTAGAGAAAGTGTGTACAGAGCTTACAAAACAAAAACTTCACTGCTGACATGCCAAACTGGTTCTCTGTTTCTGACAAAAAGAAAAACATACAGGGCTCATGTCACACCAGCCCCTCTCTATAACCAGCCTGATTGCTAAGTGAGGAAAATACTCGGTAAATCAAGTGTACTGAGCTGCCGAGGAAGAGCAATACACACATCCGCACAAGCATGCACACTCACACAGTGACATGCACGCTTACGTTTCATTACAACCTCTCATTTCTCTAGCAGCAGGGCCTTCTTTCAGAATAACATTCCTGTCATCCCAGCCACAGGGGGCTAAATTATTCAAATACTCTAATTCTTCCCTTCTTTCCTCCCACCCGCCCTCCCTCTCTTTCCAGCACTCTGCCACTCATAATTTGTCTTTTCATTGTTGCCAATTTAGAGGCAATCCCTCCCATTAATGATGCCAACTGTTCTAAATGGTGTCGGAGCTGAGTGAGCGAAGGAGGAGGCGGAGGAGGAGGGATATGTCAGGTACAGCGAAGTGGCACACGTGCGGCAAAGACAATGCTCTGGATTTTTACAAGCTGCTGTACATATATAAATGGATGATATACTGACTTTCACCCATCTCTGTCTACTGCCCTCCCACATGCTTCGATTGTTAAACAGGCTTTGTTTTATTAACTGTTTAAATGTACATATGTGGCTTTATTTGCCTGTCACCAGTAAGCATATTTTGGGAGATTATAAAATATATCTACATCTGTTTCCTATGTAGGGTCTACTCGGATGCATAAAACTCTGGGATTTATTTTCACTACGAATCAATTAGATCATATACTTTTATGGCCATGCCTCTGTATTGGCAAGTGGCAAGCTATCTAAAAAACCACTTTCTTTTTGTATTGACTGAATGACAAGTACAATACATCAGCGAGGACAGTGATGATACAGCAAAATGGCACTTACATATACACATATTTTTTATTATCCTTTTATGTGGTCTTCCAAGAGTACAGAGAAATATAGAAAATCACATTCAAATCATGAATATTTGAAGTTAAGAAATCATTTATTTACATGTATCAGTCGGTTTTATGAACAGGAGAAACAATGTCAATATTTCATCTCTGAGAACTTATATGAAGATGCAGACTCTACCTTGCAGCTGAATCTGCATGTTTAGAATCTGGACATTTCTCTTAAATTGTTTTATGATTTGGGTGTTGTTATATTTGCTACTGAGAAACTGCAGCCTGCAAATGAGAAAAGGAGCACAAAACCGAAGTGAAATACTTGCAGGTAATTAACAAGATATAATGTTATATCACTCTTAAGCAGGTGTGATGTGACTTATTAATACTGGAACCCATGACCTTGTCTAAATAAATCAAAGTTACAGTTAATAAGTAACTTGTTGGCTGAAGGATGTTAGATCAATGTGGAAACCTGGATGATTATTTTTTAAGACATACTTCTCTTCAAAATTATTCAGGGAAATATTTTCTCACGATATCCTATATTACTAATATCACATACAAATTTCCATTTCCATGTCATACATTTATCAGCTGCAATTTTCACATATAGGTTTATTATTTTCATATCCTAATTTTTCACTGAAACTGAATAGAAGTATTTCCATCTTAGCATCGTCAACTATTTTTAGACCTTATCAGAAGCGATCACAGTCACAGCTGAATTAGGAGTGAAGATGTGGACAGAAAGGGAAGGAAAGACAGCCAAAATAAATTTTGATGGGTATGAGAAAGAAGGGGCAGAAGACACAGAGAGAGAGAGTGAGTGAGAGAGGCTTGGTTAAGCTGTGTGATGGAACTGGCACTGCTATCTTAAATGAGGAATCCCATATGAAGGTCTGGATTAACCAAATTTAATCCCTCATCAAACAGACAATAACAGTGCAGCCTAATCCCCCCAATTCTCAGATTAGCAGCGCTCCTGCTCTCGTCTTGGCAGCGCAGTAGGGGCTGGTGCTGGCCCGTTGAGCTCTCCTCCACAATGACCTCTGGATGAGAATGGGTTTACAAGCTACGAGTCTGAGCTTCATCACAGAAGCTGCTAGTCAACAAAGTTTTTTTGGATGAACAGTTATGTGGAGAAAGTCACACGACATGGGATGGTGGAAGAGAGGGCATTTGGGAATCTTGTATTGACCCCAAATTAGTTAGAGGTAAATGTTCCCTTAATTTCTCTGAGATATTTAAAAATGTGATTTAAAAAAATATAATCCATGATAAGTAGGAAATGAAATAAAGAATATTCAAACAAGGTGTTTCACTTGACTTTGAGGACCTTGATTGTATTACAAAACCTGTAATTAGTGGTTGAGATAGGGGGCTGTAATTACCTCTAAGAGTCAGTACCCTGGAGTAAACAAATATGTTCATCAAGCAAATAAAGGATTACTGTGTATGTGCTCATTTCACTCCTTAACCCATCTGATTCATCTGGGAAATGCAAAGCACAACATAAGGCGAGAGAGAGAGAGAGAGAGAGTGTGTGTGTGTGTGTGTGTGTGTGTGTGTGTGTGTGTGTNAGAGAGAGAGATGGAGAGAAACAGAAAAAAAAGAACAGAGAGAACAGAGTCGGGCCAAAAACTGCTGACACTCACTCTTTGGTGCTGGCTGGATGAGTTGTTTCCTTAGATAAAACATAAATAGGCACATGCTTGTTGGGAATATGTGTTTAGAAATATTTTTATGTTTCTGTTTATTTTTACTTTGAATGTGTAAAATATAGCTCTGTAACAATTTGATCTCAAACTCTTTGAATTTTCTTATATTTTATATATAATTTTTCACCACATTTAAAGCTTCATGAGGGGGTGCACTCTCAAAGGCAGGACTCAACTCAAGGTCTTGTTAACAAGTTTGTTTTTGCTGATGGAGTCATGCACCACTAGTTTGGGCAAACAGCTGAAATTTTGATTTAAACCTCTGTTGACTATCTCCAACATGGCCAGTTGCTTGTGTAAATGCTGAGCTTTAGTTTTCTCTCTTAATTAAGGTAATTGTGATTGAAGAGTGGCCTGTTTTAGTGTAGCCTTGGGGCAGAAAAGGTTGTGTTTTTGCAGCGCAAGGCTGATGGTCGGGCTGGTGAAGGTACTCAAACCTGAGACCCTCCAGGCACCAGGATACAGTGTGTGTGTGTGATGTCTGCTGACCTGTGGAGACCCTGCATGCGTAGGTAAAGATGTACAGAAACATGTTGACAAACCAGTGTACCTGAGCATCAGAGGTGATGATAGGACATGACAGAGCACCTGAAAGCTTTTTAGATATAAAGGAATGTGGACTTGCTGGCAATGAGACAAAGATACAAACTTTATGCAAGGCATCCTGTTTATATTTTTCCTTCTTTATTCAAAGTTAACAGCATAATGTTTAAATGATTAAGTTATAATTACTCTTTCGACATGATATATCATATCTTTTTCCAGTGCTATTATTGTACCAACTTCATCTCCTGTGTGTTACACCTTCAGAAACAGAACATGGAAAGAGCAGAAAAGTGTATATTTATAGTTGTTACTAGTTTTCATTATAGCAGCCAATTTTATTTGTTTTATGTGACCTATAATAATTTTAGTGTTCTCTTATCAGCAATGTTTATTTTATTATTAATAGTTGGTGCACTATCATGTATGACTGTAACAATAATCTTTGCTTTCATACATGTATTTGTATGGTGTGATCATATGTGTGTGCAATACATGAGCGTGTGTGTGTGTGTGTGTGTGTGTGTGTGTGTGTGTGTGTGTGTATACATATATATCTTTGGAGCAGGACCAGTGCAGTTATGGAGCTCAGAAGGGCTAATGTTGTACTGGTGCCAAAAACAGTAAAGCAGCCCCCACTGATATCAGTTATTAATATTTAACTGTCCACTATTAAAGTTTAAGGCGGTTGAGATGGAGCTGGGGGGAAAAGAGGCTACTTCATGATCACTGGCTCTACAGCACTGTAAACATGTTCACTAACACCCTTGACAGTCTTACAGTGTGGATTTAGGGAGCAGGAGGCAATAGTGCATGAGGCAACAGTTCTGTGTGTGGACATACAGTATGGGGAGAGGACATTTGGTCTGTTAAATGTGTTTATTTCTGCATGATTCTTGGAGTAGTCTTCATGTGCATGTGAAAAGTGTTAATAAATGGGGAGGTTTAAGTTTGTTTTGGAAACCAGTAGCCAAAGATAACTATACAGTACAGTGCAGATCAATAGATGTAGTGCACAAATGCCATGTGGTGAGGCTGCTGTTGATTGTCATATTTAGTGTCGTCAGTCATCAGGGTTCAGTGAAAAGTCTTGTGTAATTTCCTTTGTCATAAAACTCCTATACATTTACTTTTATTTGTTGCTGTAAAGCTGTACTAGAAAACAAATAAAAACGCCATATGGTTTATTGTGTTTTACTTTCAATACACAGCCATATGTGCAGCTTAATATTAAAACATGTATGAAAATATAACAAGGGGCTTTTGCCTCACACATGCTCCCGCATGTTTTTCTTAATCATGCTCAGCAGAAATTTGTCTCTAAAGAACAGCTTGGTGAAATGCATGATGGTGTTTTTGAGTGCTTTGAAATGCATTTCTCATATTTCTCCTATAAATTCAATTTGGAGAATCTAGTTATTACACTGGAGGGTGGTGAGAAAACACTCTTATAAAACTTGTTACCTCCATCACTAACCTCTGTTTCCAGTGTTTCTTTTCCTCCTAAGAGCCTAGAGCATGACCTCCCCCTGACGTTTTGAGGTAAACAAGTCAAACCAAGGTTAAAACAGAAAGAAATGCAGTGTGAGAATCAGCGATGTTCCAACTCGCTCATGAAGAGGTTCTATAAAAGAATAGGCTGGCTGGCTAAAAGTGAGCATGAAAAATACCCCACCTCCACATTGACCCATATCATCCATTATGTGTGGTGATTATGAGAATAGAACTGCCTTATGGGTAGCCACAGTTCCAGGAAACAATAGCTCACTGTCAGGCTGTGTTTTAACTGTAGGATGACCAGCTTTATTACAGTCTGATTATTGAAGCCTCACTGAAGTCTCACCCGTCGTCGTTATTCTGGTTGCTTCACTGAACTGCTGTATCAGTCAATGACCTGCTTCACTTTATATTCAGATAAATTAACCAACAATTGTACCACACACAGGCATTTTCAAAGAGGTCATGACCACAAAGAGAGCACAGCTGACAAGGTTCGTAATAGATGTGGCCTGCACATGATACTGGATCATACACCCATACCTTTCTTTCTCATATAAATAAAAAAAGGGCTTGAAATAAAAAGATATGTCTTTTCCTAAACTGCTTTATGTCACAATGCTTTTCATACATAATACATTAATGCAAATGACAGTGCCCTGTCTTCAGAAATAACAGGAGAACCTAAATCTTTGCCAAAATTAGTCTTTTAATGAAATTTCCCTGAATGCAAATGCAGGCCAGGTCTGAGCATAATTCTGCCCAGGAATTAAACTAAGTTGGCCTGGTTTATCTTAATAGCTGATCTCAGCCCAGTGGGACTGGTATTAAGTCTGTCGGTCGCAGCACAGCGCTCAACGCAATCACAGCTTTGCCTTCTCTAGCGTAGCTTACTCCAGTGACCAGCACAGAATTAACATGTGCATGGATGTGCACTCACTCACTCACTCACTCACACACACACACACACACACACACACACACACACACACACACACACACANCTCAGTGCATTCCAATATGATGTTTCTCCTTTGATATTGTGGATGTAATTATACAGAGTTGATTATTAGGAATGATTTGTCCGTGGAATCCCTCCTAAATGCCTAAATATCCAAAACTGTTAGCATGTGACATTCAATGCAAGCATCATATCATGCTAGTGTTTATTATAGAAAAAAAACTTAAACACAAATTTATGAATGTTTAGCAAGTGACTGTATATATACGATGATAGTTAACCATGTTAAAACTATTATTCAGTGTCTTTAATCTCTTTATTTTATGTGGGAAAACTGCAGTGAAAAACTGCCAAACAATATTTATTTATATTTATTTCATATTTATCTCAGTACTATCTCTGTGTATAATTATAATATATTGTTATGTATTATATAATAATATCAATATGTGGAAGTGACTAATGGTTCTCTAATTAATGTGTCATTATATTAAGATCACAGCTTGTGGTCTATGATGCTGTGGTGCGTATATATACATATAGATATGTGCTCAGATGAATATATAAAGTCCCTATGAGTTCATTTCATCTTGAGCATAGCGTTTTAGCAGTTTTCTGTCTTTGTCTGTTGTTCACAAGTATCATGCTTCACAGTGTATTGACTGAGTGTGTCTCTCCCTCTGGTCAAATGGAGAGGATCTGTGTGCTGAACTGAACTGGCACAATTGTTCCCCTTACAACACCATTGTGTCTTTGGTATATAACTGCCAGTATCGAAGAGAAACCACTGGTCCCTTCACTCTATTCCAGCACAAAGTGACTTGGGGGTAACTGCCAGTGATAACTAGTAATTACATCCATTTAAAATGTGCATTATTTTACCTCTGCATTGAATAAACTAGTGAGGCAGAAAATTGTCCACTTTTATCCTCTCCCTTATAAACACACATTTTCGAAAGGAAGCACTTATTTTTGACAGGTTTTATCCTTCAGTGAGGCTAAACATTCTTGAGGAGTTTTCATGTTAATTGTCACATTGACAGATGGATAGAGGAAGCCAGACGGACAGCAGGACAAATGCACACTCAGTCACAGTGAAATACCCCAGGCCAAAATTAATCTCTC
>JANJYP010158597.1:0-11648 GCA_024605115.1 Rastrelliger brachysoma
ATCCTGTAACTGTTCATTGCTTGCTGAAAAGATTCACTAAAATCTAATTGAGTGGACATTCATTCATTTCTATACTCTGGTCTGTTAGGAATTCTGAACACAGCGTTCACCCTTTGGGGGGTGAAAATTTTTCTGCCTACAGCTCCAGCAGAGAAAAACTCCTTCTCATGATATTGACTGGTGATTGCTAATTAGATGTTTGCAAAATAGCTGCTGTTTGCTATTTCAGCCTGGATACAGAATGTGTGTGTGATAAAAAAAAAATGAACAGAATAAAACAACCATGTTAGCCATTCATACAAAACATATCTGACAAAACAATCCCAACCCAAGATCCAAGAAACTTCTTGTCTATGTCAGTTTAAAGGTTAAACATCTGACCTTATAAATCATAGTTTGTGAAAACAAACAAGATCAACAAGTTCAATGTCTGACCGTAGCACATGGTCTTTGGTATGTATCCATGCTGTTTTGCAACCCCATTATTGCTCTTGGAGTGAGTACTTTTTTGTAAAATGAAGACTTTTAATTCTCCAACTAGTTGTTTTACAATTAGGGGACATTCTGTGTGTTTTTTTAGTTTGAATGTAGAACATTGATTGGATTGATTCCCTGTATTAAAGGAGATACAAAGCAACTGGTGTGCATTCCGCCTTCTATTCTGGCAATTAATATCCTAGGATTTACTCATACAAACCTTTCTCTGTGTAAGTGTCCTAGTTTCTAAGTGTTGATGTGATAAACAGAGGTGTTAGCTAGTCTAATCAGAATAAAGCCCACACACAACAACACCACAATAACTCATTGACACAATGTTCTCAAGAAGAAAAAAAAACATAGCCTACATACACCAATAAAAGTAGGACAGTAGTAGTAGTTTTATGCTTTTACGAATATTATGTTATAATCCATAAATTCAAGTTCAGAAACAAAATTTGAATCCTTCAACAGTATGAAGTAAAACATCTCTTCCAAAGATGCATTTTTATCTTACTGTATCTTACATTACGTGTGTTAAACATCAGTGGATCTCTTGGCTCTTATTACATCATCCAGCTGGCAAATCTGATTGGTTATCTGTTTCCAGGAATACTACACCCAGCTGTCAGTGTGTACAGTATAAGTGGACGTGTCTTGAGGGATGATAGCGGAGAGCATGGACACCATGTCAGCGACTGCTGGTAAAAGGGATAAAGGTGAATTTAATTATAACAGCACTTGAGGGTAGCAACCGACTTCTGCCCATCAATACCCCATATCTCTCTGACTGAGTGGGTCTAACGAGAGGTTTCATTTACAGAGCATCATTTGATTAAATTCACCTCACTCTGCCAAATCACGTCAGTGGAGGACAGGAGAAGCTTTATGTTTAAGATCTGCTTTAAAAAAAATTCAGAATTCAACCTCAAGCAATACTTTATTTGCATATGTAGCTGATATTCAGAATTCATAAGTGCTTAAATTGAACAAATATCACATATTCTAAGTAAGATGTGTATTCTGAAGCTGTAACCTCACCGACGTGCACGCCAAATGAAGATGTACAGTGTGAGGTTTTTCCAGCTTATCTAGGCTGAAAAAGCAGAGTACAGGTAAGAAAATCCTGGAACTATCTATATGTATGGAACCCTAAAGTGCTTACTGTGAAATTAAATAAATATGAATATAAATCATTAATGATCAGATCATTAAACATACACATATTAATGAACTGTGGAATCATTTAAGAAATAATTAAAACAACAATTTCAGCCCATTACTCAAGTTAGTTTCTATTTCATCATAATATTTTTTTGATGAACTAGGAAGCATACTGCATATCACAAGAGACACATTTTAAATTGATTTTCTAAACATGACCAAAAACTAACATGTCATCTTTCTTTTTAGCCTTTTAGACCTTTTAGTTTGCCAAAGAATACTACAACAGGAATATTGAATATGTTAGATTGTCATTGTTTGTTGTTAGTTTTTAAGGTAAGGTTAGGTTACAAGACTAGATTTTTAGGTATTTGTGTTGTAGTAAATGCTCCAGTTTCACTTCAGCATTCGTTTCTTTATTTACTGACCACTTTGGAACTTCATACACCTGATATCAATCTCTGTCATTAGAGCATGCTTGGGGAAAACAGATCAGCTGGACTCGCCTTAACTTGTCACACTTCTTTTTTTTTATTTTTTCAAATTCCCCTCACATTTTTTTGTGTCTAGCTGCTGCGAGCTGATAACAAATGGAAACAATAACCATAAACACATCTTAAAAATAAAAGATCGCCTTCTCAGACACTTTGTACTCCCCTTCATCATTTTAAAAGTGTGGGGGCCCAGTCAGGCATAAACAGATCCTAAGGAGAAACAAAGACTATAAAAACCAAAGAGATGTGCTGCTGCAGATAAACATAACAGACAGACTGTAGGGAAGCAAAGCAGCTTTGAGTGCCCTGGGGGATTTATTTCAAAAAGAAAAAAAAATGGAAAGAAGAGAGCGAAAAGGGTTTTCCCATAAGGAGTGAAGTGAGGTGGTGTTTGTAAGGAGCTGTTGGATGTCCACTTAACTGAGAAACAGAATTGTAAAATGAACATATCCACAAAATAAACAACACAATTAAACAAATGAGAAATGCAACCTCATTGCCGTTAGGTATCATAAAAACAGGCATTTCTAAAATTTCAGTTCTCTTTCTACAAGTGACAACCCTGCCTTTTATGATGCAAATGTTTTGCCTCATGTTACACATGCAAGTTTGACTTGTGTCTATTTACATTACTCACTCAGTTTGATCCTGTGATCATCTGTCCATTCAAATACATTTCCCCTCCAGTCTATACTCAACATTGATGAAGAAAGACTCATTATAACGCATAACCATGGTGCTGCAGACAGTTTGAATCAGAACATCAACCAGTATGTAACCCAGACAAATAATTTGACTTTATACATAACATATAACATAACCTAATCAAATATGTAAAACACAGGACTTGAGAAAGGACTAAAACATAAGAAGAGGGAGGTTAAGAAGAGAGTGAAGATGAATCTGCTTTTTTTTATCTCAAAAGTTTAAAGAATAAACTTTATGAATGGCTCTGGATCAGAGCAGGATTTGATGTGACTCCAGATGTTATTCCTCCAGAAGTTCCAGCTTTGCTCCCAGCTCTCTCCTCAAGAGCTCCCCAGTGTTCAAGAGCTGTCTGTCAGTGAACAGCAGCTCCATCCGCCTTGTCCTCCACACACAGCAATCTGAAATTCCCTGCAATACATGCGAATTTCTCATTTAAGTTGAATATTAAGCTCACCTGATTGATGCAAATACTGCAAACTTGCATTGTGGAATTCACAGTGGCTCTGTGAGTTAACTTCAAAAGTCATTGTGAAATGCAAAAAATGCACTTTGCATTTCATGTCTACTATATTCATTTTTAAAATACTGGCCCTGGACTTGCTTATGCATACACCAGCTCATATTATCCTCTGCAGATAAGCATGGACTATTGCCAGTTAATCTTTTCATAACCATTCAGAATTCTGCTTATCATCTATCATTCCCAGCATGTAGCTTTATATCTCTTTTCAAGCCATACGGCCATTTCATCATCAGAGTGAATCATCATGTTGTAGCTGTAAGCAATCTGAGGGTCAGACGAGTTTTTTAATTGTCTATCCTGCAGTGCAGAATTAACCCTTCCCTTCCCTTCTCTCCTCTTGTCCCTTGAATGACGAGTTGTGGCAAAAGTCCAGTTGAGCTGAGCTTTCTAGGCCAGTGACTCATGAGCCCCTGATCTGAGCTCCTGTTGTAATAAGTCAGCATTAAGTCATCAATGATTACTCCAAATATCACATCTTGTCAAAAGAGACAACAACAGAGGCTTCACTTGGGTTCAGAGGGAAGAGGCTGTTCTATGTTTTTTTCTCAGCTGTGAGCTCACAGACTGCAAGCAGTATTTTTGGTTGATGTGAGTAACCATGTTATAATGCATACAAATGCCCTTTTAACTGTTCTATATCTAGTCAAGAAAGCAAGTTGAAATTCATTTTGTTAGTCAAAATCCTCCATCGTTTCCTGCATCATCAAACACAACAGTATGAGCAAATATGAGTAAATATGAAACTCGCTAATAGAAATAAAGAAAGATGTCAGAAACTGAGGACCGCATGACACAGAGAAGCATGACTCTTTTATGTTGCCCTGATGCTCCAGCGCTAAATGCTAAACTGTGTGATTCTTCCACTGCCAGGCAGCAGAGAATCTTTGTGGCGCACTGGGATTTCTTTTACTAAACTATGTTCAGGATGCACATTTTTCATTTCATCGACTGTGTGGAAATCCACTGTTTTGAATTCATAAGTGGAAATGGAAGATGTGAGTCTTACAGATAAAACATGAGGACTTTACATGTAGACTGTTTATGGGCCAGATACATAAAACTCTGTAGATTCATGACTAAAACTCATGTGTCATAAATCATTTATAGATCTGGCTCTTCATAATTGTAGCCTAAGTGTATTGATGTTTAAAAAGAAGTGATAATGTTGAGTATTGATGAAACTAAATTAATATATAAAGATCAGAAAAAAAACGGAAAAACATTTACATTTACAAACTCAGCGCTACTTAAGTCCAAAAAATAAATTCATCAAAGTGAAAAGTGGCTGCCTGCTCACAATAATAAAATGGAGACAGATGCAAACTATCAATCAGGCTTTAAACATTGTCAAGAGGGCATATTTAGTTTGGTGTATTTGTATGCACACACTGTCTACATGCGTTTGTGTATGCACTGTGTGTACAGTGTGCATTAATGTGCGAGGTCAGTGTGACTGCGTGTGCACCGGCGTTAATGCATTTTATTAAAGTAAATGAAAGGCAGCAGGTTCCTGGTGTCACCATAGTTAACATAAGTGTTTTGATATTTGGGCAAGGCTGATGTGCTGAAAGGTCATTTCATTGTAGCGCTGCTTTAATATGTGGCGGAGAGATGACCTTCACCTCTCTCCGCTTTATTCCTTCTTTCACTGACTCACATATAGACCTGTGGCTTACACAAGAAGTGGGTGTGTGTTTTTTGGTATCCAGAGAGTGGGAGGTATCTAATTCCTGCCTGTCTCTAGAGGAGAATCATCAAGTTGTTGGGATTCTCTGAGTGAAGAAAAAACAATTACTAAGGATGTTATAGGCCTATGAAGAGTTGTTTGAAATATTTCAATGTCCTCACTGCCTCCTTTGAATATAAACTGCATCTGACAGATTCCTAAAATTGTGTTACTCCCCTCCTTGGTGCATTTCAGTCATTACGCCACTCAGGCAGTGTTTATCACAGCTCTTCCAGGAACATAAATGCTCTCCTCCTACAGTTTCTTTTTTGAGTTCCGCTATTCTTTACTTACCACCAATTTCACACCTGTCTCTGTGCAGCTCGTGCTGACGTCACTGTATTTTTCTGAGAATAAATCAGTTAATGTCCTTCAGGGACACAAAATTCCACAAGTGAGACTCAACTATTTCATGTTGCCTCCAATCGTCATTCTTTTTTTCTTTGTCTGGATCGTTATGTTTTTGTCTTGCTTTCTTCTTTGTCTATCAGTTTTCTCAATAAGTGTCTTCATCTCTGTGCCTCTTTTTTCCATCTCTTTCTTCTTTTTTCCTGGAAGGTTTACATTGATTTTCATCAGGTACAGAGTTTGTTGCTGTTGTGTTCTGAGCAACATTTGATGTCACAGCTTTTAACATTAGCTCAGAGAGCTCAGAGGAAGCATAAATCACCATGGCTGTGTATAAAATCCAAATAAAAATAACTATAAATCTCATTATCATTCAGAATTCAAGATGCTTGCTGATAGTTTGATTACCCACAATACACCTAATAATTATTACAAAGTCAGTTGTCAGTTGGTGGTCCAATATGATGCCACAAAGACAATGACAACATGCAACAACAAGGGTATTTGTAGAGGACATGACTCACTTGACATTTAAAGTTTATAGTCACCCAATGCAATACATGTATGTGACTGTAACTGCTTTTCCAACTGCATGATATCATGTTTCTATGAGTTGGCCCCAGATGGATTCATATGATACTCAGAGAGGTGTACTGTGGGTGATATCATCGACTGAGTTTCTATTGGAGGATAATGCCTCTGGCGTGCTTGTTTGGTCCCAGAGTAAATAACCTGAAACTCAATCTGAAAAACTACTGCAACCTGAGAATTCAAAGGTACATCACAGCAGCATGACATCACAGTCCATGCAGTCACTGTGACAATATACAAGAAATGTTTTGACTCTCTCTAACCCTTTATTGACCCCATAAAAAGATAGGTATATTTAGAGCAGATCTGAAGCAGAAAAACAACAGTAACAGTTGTTTCAGTTAATTGCCAAAAACACCAGCTGTTTGCATTCAAGTGACAAAGCCCTCTGGCAGCTGAAGGATTTATGACTCTTGTTGGGAGAAAAGCAGGAAATAATGTGACATCACTACAAAGTTTCACAGAAGAAAGAGGTCAAGGTAGGTCAACAAAAAATTGGTGTCAACATGAGAGGCCACCGTTTGCTTTCAATCAATGTTGGTTTCTTATAACCATGACACCAACTGTTACCTTTCTAGAATTACAATGATTAGTTGGATAATAGATAAGTCAGTCAGCACTGATAGCATGTCTTCTTGGAACCATGAGTGTTCAACAAACCCGTCAGACCTGCAGCAATATAGCAGTTCCTGTATAATACTTGGTTCCAATTAGATTGTTTATAAGTTCAAACGAGCCCAAGACCTGTCTCAGTTACCAGGAACCAAAAGGACCCATGAAGACCTCCACCTCCACGTAAAAACATGTGTCACCTTATATTGACCTGCAATTGTAGTATACACTTTTGTAGCATTTTGCAGTACCACCTCTTAATCTTGCTATGTTGGGGTGTAGCCTGAGAAGCCAACCACTTCAAATCTACATTACTGCATAAACACTTAAAGTTTAAACATGAGGAAGTCATTTGTTGCTTTGCGGATGGCAACTTTCCTGAACTTACATATCTCAACCATGTCTTGACTTTGGCTTTATGCCACCATATGTTCTCCACTAAAATAAATGGCTGTCTTTCCTCGACCTTAAAAGATTTAATCAACTGATTTTTTTTTCTATGACAAAAATGAAAGAAAAGAAAAAAGAAAATGCTCCCTCATGGAAATAAATAATAGAGTGAATAAACAATGGACTAACAGCTTTTTTCATTAATAAATACATGAAAATCTGGTACAAAATATCTTCTTCAGCTGTATTTTGACTGTATGTTGACATCGACTTTACATTAAACCATATGGGAGCATAGACCTTCACGACTCCTTTGGGTTGTTGGACCATGTTGACGATCACACACATCACGTTCTTTCCGCAGCCATACATATTTAACATAGAAGCATATGGTTGTCATTGGAGGAGGTCAGTACTGGAGTTAAAGCTGTGGCTGCGTCCTGTTGACTATACATCTGCCCTCCACTCCTTGGATGGGGTAAAGAATGGAGGGAAGTAAGTAGCCTACTATGTGAACTGAAAAAGAGAGGAGAGATACTAGAGCTGCATGTGAACGCTGATTGAACTATCAGTAAAATACATCCAAAAATAAAACTTTAATTCTTTATTATCTCAACTGAAGAGCATCTGAACCAAATAACAGAAGAACAACAGTATAAAGCTAGCAGAATAACAGGGAAAAGCTGTTAAAGCTATGATTAAAATGTATACTATTTCTACTGTTTTGAGTTTGTTTTGAGTAAGCAAAACAAACTCACAAAGATATTACAGTAAGTCCAATTTATTTTTATTTTAATTAAATTTTTTCTTTAACAATGGCTTCAAATTTTTTTAGACAGTGCACTTTTACAAAATGATGTATTCTTGAACAAAACTGAATAGAAACGTCCACATGCTGCAGTTGGCTGCGTGGATGGTATGAGATGAACTGATCATTTCCATTGATTATGACTTGTTCTCTTCCAGATTGTTCCATGAGGAATATACTGTGAGTGTACATAGATTTCATAAAGTAACACACATGTGCATGTAATATAGGATTAGAATAGTAATTAATTGTATAAGACAAATTTCTGATTGTGAATGTTCTCTGTGGTGTAAAACACTCACACCTACAGGCAGGTTTAGGTATCACATCTTTAAAATGCACCCACATGTAAGCTGTTTTAGTGGATCTTGACAGAGGAATAATTGAGCAAGTTAGGGCAGTTTAATGAACGATTTTGGAAGCTTACATGGCTTTAAGAAGTGGGTTATCTCGTTAGCTATCTGACAATGTAGGACAACATGTTGCCAGACTGAAGTAATTTCAGCCATGTGTGTCAAAGACTTCTCGCAATTTGAACATCCACCCTCATCCACTCTTAACTCCTGTTACTTTTCTGTTGAGGCGAACCTCAGAGTTTGTCACAGCACCAAATCCCCAAACTCCCTCCACAGTCAATCTTAATGTGATTGAACCAACAAGTCCACCAAATCAACCACAAAATATTTTGTTTGTCATTTCCTTCCCAAACAGCAATGACAGTTTGTCAGTAAAATGCACTGAGAGAAAGCGAAAGACTTTGAGGTATGCCAGCATCAGTGTTGCATGGAAAGTCTTGCAAATAAAAAAAAAAGATGAATGCATGCAGATGTAAGAGAGCAGCTACTCACATTGAAGTGCTGCTAAAACTGTGCAGATTTAATATACTTCAGCTTTAATTGAATGCACATGCTCACACACACACGCATTAATGTGAGTATGGTGGTGTGTTCCTCTGCCTTCTCATGGCCAGTTGTTGCAGCTTGGTAGAGGTTGACGTGGCTAATCTTCCTAATGCACCCTCCTCTGCAGAGGTCATAAATTAGTCTGAAATACGGAGCAGGCCACCACTGCCAACCTCATCTGCAAAGTGAGTGAAGTGAAGCAGAAAGAAGCGGCCCGAGATGCAGCGTCAGGCCATTCTCAGCACAGAAGTCTGGCATGTCTGCAGTGCCAGCCCTACTTTTCTGACTCGCACTAACAGAAATTAGATATTACATTCTGTCATCTTCAAGTCTTCACTATGCTTCACAGCTGCATCCAGCTCTGACTGTAGATAGTATTGACTGATGGCCTCATTTTATTAACCCAGCATTAATCAGAATTTCTAGAAGTAATAAAATGTATTGGATTTCCATTATTATGAGGAGAGAAAGATGAAGACCTCTTTTGTCTGAGAGGATTTACTTGGCTTTGCACTGCTGAAGGTGTGAGAGACTCTTAAAAGTGAAGAGCGAAAAAGAGATATTATATGAAGCAGACATTGCTTTTTCTAATTTCGATTGTAATTTCATTTCTCTAACCTTTTGAACCATTATGAAAATTGAAAAATCCAACATTCCAGAGAAAATAGTAATTTCATTTTGACCCAAAAAGCAACCTTTTATCTGCATCTTTCCATTATGTTCTCAAATGGTCTCTTTGTTCGTTTTGATTGGAAGGTAATTTTGCACTGATTGAACTCAACAATAGTTGCTTTTATTACTCTTCTAGTTCAAGATGTCTGTTCAACTCATTTTTTCCACCATCAACTATGATAATTAACAGGCAACTAAATTGATTCTACATCTGCCCACCGCCAACAAACACCACTGTTTTCAAACCAATTTAAATAAGCTGTTTGAGGTCATGCTATCATTTGAATGATTTGTGAATTTTTACCAGAAGCCCCTATATAAAATAAATGTCAGTATTTCAGAACTATCCATGAGTTTAAAGAGGAGTATCAACTCAGCATCCAGCAGTCTAGACCGCTTGATTTTTCCAGATTTGTTTCAGATTACACACCTCTTTGAAAAAGCACTCCTGATCAAATGTTGCCAAATGTTGGCCAAGAAAGTCTTGGCCAGCGTAGCAGTTTTTTTAGTGGAGTTGTACAAACTAAATTGATTTATGATATATATAAATCAAAACTGCTTCTGCTTGGTGAGGTGCAATGCTTCTGCAAAAGTTTCAGCTTTAAATTTCTCTCCCCTACACACAACATATAATAATATAACAATATCAATAGGCAATAAAGTATGTTCACACCTTTCCTGAATGTGAATTTTGACAGTGAATACTTATGAAAACCCATATATTACATCCTCTGTGTTTAACACATAAAGAAAAAGAGAAAGAACATCATTCAATTATTGAGTGGATGAAACAATTTTGCTTTTCACAACACTAACAAAAGTGTCATGAAGGCAGCAACTAGCTGGTGGCCAAAATTGCTCAGTACTCAGATGTTTCACTCAAAATTTGGTGGAGTTCAAATAAGTAAAATTTGATAAATATGGGACTTACATTCATCAAGTGGTCAAAAAACCATCTCTGAAGGGCATACAAACATACACATAACATCATTGTCACTTTTGGGAACATTACATAGATTTCATTCATTTGCCTGGAGACTAACTCTTTCTTACAAATGGATAAGTCTTCCCCACTCAACTTGTCCTAAGTCTGAAATTAGTCTCCAAAAGTAGTCTATGACAAACCACAGATACACACACACACACACACACACACACACACACACACACACACACACACACACACACACACNCTCCCGTCTCACTTAAGAAGCAGCAACTATTTAGCATTTACAGTGTTCAATCAGCAGAAGATGAAGGAAGTCAGTCATAACATTAGTTTAATCAGCCCTTCCTGCTCTTCTTCCTGGCTCATTACAGCTCAGACAGTAACAATTTGAAACACGTCGAGGTGCACATCAGCAGGTAGTGCTGATACACCAAAAAAATCAAATCTCACAGAACCATAATTTCTGTTTCATACTTTTATTTGTCTTAACTTACAAGTACTTTACAGACACTTATTAACTCTTCCATTCTGGGCTGGATGTTACATCACATTTTCAAACCTGCAGCATTCACTCTGAGCCAGCACACCAAACAGCAGACTTGGACTAAAACTGAACTCTTGGTTTCAATGATGGAAGTAGTTATTATTCTACACCTCTTAGTGCTGTTGTGAACAAGTATCACTGATTCCCACAAAATAGGATTAGTCATTATTTAAAAACTAAGCTAAAATACCATTTTTATAGCTCAATATTTAACTGCAAGAACACTGTTTGGTTTACTAGGTTGAATTATCTTGGATGTAAAGGCAACCAAAGGCTTCAACCACCAAGACTAATGAATTAAAAGAGAAGTGATAATGAGTTGTGTAACTTTCTTCTCCGTTGGGAGAGATTTGTGAAGCAATGAGACTTTAAAATGAGGACAAAGCAATGGCACACATTGTTACAGCAACGACATACAGTAACAGTCCAGTCATGTCAGCCATCTCAATCAAACACATCACATCCTCTCATTAATTAACAGTGTCCTGTGAGATCTTCTCCTTTTAAAAGGCTTGTTTCAGCAGTCTTTTCCCATCATGCATCTCAACACTCCTTGCTCATTGTCTGCTGCAGACACACTTAAGATAATGAATAGCTGGAGGAGTCTGGCGTTCTTTACTGCAGCCCAGTAAAAGGCCACTCTGTCTGGATCCATGAGGCAAGGGGGAAAAAAAATCTTTCCGGCAGCATCTGGTTGGATTGTGCATATCAGTATGCTGGATCTATTTGGACTTCAGTGA